>JAGGAU010000422.1:0-12335 GCA_017657275.1 Termitomyces sp. T108
CATGGGCTACAGATAGAACAATCTTGCGTAGATCACGCAGTAGCTGAATCAGACTGAAATATTGGATTAGACTAGATGCGTTGTGAATACAAGATGTCTCCCTTACATAATCTACCAATGCACGTCACAGACGCGCATTACAGTCTATATAAGGCAGTAAGGTGCAATACATTGCGCCTAGTCTAAGTCTAGGTAACCTGCTGGTTACACATGTGGACTTTAGCTAATGGCAGTCCAACAGAGCGCACTGGGTCTAATTAAGGTATAGGATGTACTGATAGCGCGCTGTATGTCTCATAAGTAACCTCACAGGTTGCAGAGTGGTAGTCAGAGATTGAGGAAGGTGCTCTAAGGAGGCCTGATGCTTCTGCTGCTGTTGATGTGGTTGACTCCATTCTTATGAATCTCCACTCCAACTTCTCCATTGTTCATACTCTTCTCACCACTCATACTGATGAACCCACCCTTGCCACTGTAAGAAGATCCTCACTAATTAGGAGGACATGTGAACTGTCCTCAGTGCAGATGCAATAGAAGTTCAGGCAATGTACAGTAGGACAAATAAGAAGCACTTCTGGCACTGAAAAATGTTTTCATTGTGAAAGATGTAAAAGAATTGCAAATATGCTGATTTCTGAAGGAGAAAGTCTCTGATAACCTGTATATTTATGGTGTGAGTCCTCAGTCACTCCAAAGATGTGTTATTGACTGATTTATTTTACCTCTAGAGTTGCAGTGTAGAGGTGAGTAATTGCCTCACCTTCAGTCACTCCAAATATGTGTGGTTGACTGAGGGTGGCATATACATGTCTAGATTACATAGGTGAAAAAGATTTAAGCTGTAGGTAAAGATTAAGAAATACCAATTGCATGCCACATTAGGTGGTGCACTGGGTAAATGTCCAAAGGAAGAAGAGGATATAAGAATGATGTATCTTTGGTCCAGTACAAAGTCATTTCTCAACAACAAAATATTATACTAGTCCATAGCTTACCGTAATCAGCGGTATTGCTGTGCATCCCGCGGTCCATCCTGTCAAGTCTTGGAAGAGCAGTTATATATAAGCCCTTGCTCCATGAAATACCGACTCTTCTATCCTTGTACGAGGAATGATTCATAACACTCAATTCATATTTGCTTTCAAGCAACTTGTATCATTCCATATCCTCAATTATCAACAAATCTCAGAATTTCCACAGTAAATATGGTTGTTATGGGAACAGGACATAGACAACGCAGAAGAAAGGACTATTTACTGATATTGTGTCGGATGACAGACGCTGCCTGAAGATTAGAATTATGTTAATGGGTTAAATTTCAGATAACGCAAGCCGTCATCACCTTTTCCGCAATTGCATAGATAGTCGCCTGTAGATGTGCAGAAATTGATACGGGAATTATCGAAGCATCAACCTGGATTGAGGGATCAGTCAGAGCCTTTTCTTAAATCAACAAATTCACTTACCACACGCAAATTTTTTGTCCCATAAACCTGGAAGTTAGAGTTGACGACACCGCCATCTTCGCGAGGAAGCATACTACATGTAGCAATTGGATGAAACGTTACCCCAGCTGTTTTGCGGATGTAAGCAGCAAGGTCTTGATCGCTTTGTATATCCGGTCCAGGAGAGATCTCGCCATCAACAATCTCCCGCAAAGGCGCCGTTTGGAATATCTTTCTGACCAACTTATATCCTTTCACGACTATATCCATATCTACCTCACTGCTCAAAAGCTTAATATCCATATTCGGCGGTACAAGGGGGTCGCTTGAATTGAGATGAACGGATCCACGGCTGAATGGATGCAGCAATATGATACTTGAAGATGCATAGTTGGTGTGAGGCTCCGGCGCAGCCGTGGTGCCAGGTAGAAATCGATCGAAGCCAGAAAGCCTAAATACTTCAGTCAGACACCCTTACAAGTCTGAAAGTGGTGAATTACTCAAGGAAGGGAATTGCAGAGTCGCCAACCCAGTCCTTCTGGACAAGATGTGTCTTTGAATCCAATCCAGGAGTTTTTTGAACAAGCGAAGCAATTGTACCATCCGTATCGAAGTCTTTGAATGTAAGGAGTGCGAACGCCGAGCCGGCTATGCCAGATAGCATCCCACCCCCGGTTTCCTTGCTGAAACTTGTTTGAAAAGGGTTGATCGAGAATATGAAGGAAGCGGTCTCACTATATCTCTTCCTGTGCCTGGAAAAAGCTAGGATCCGACATATTCTCCCATGCATTTAGGCCCGGAATTAGCTTGGCAGTATATGAAGCAGTAACGTGCTCCTAGAAGGAATAAAGATAAACGAGCCAGATCGTGAAAGTCACTTGCCTCTGAAAAAGAAATAAGCTTAGGCATGTCAGACTTTTGTCTGTACTTACGTAGATGATTTCCAACCCCTGGCAGGCCGACAACCACTGGGATACCGAAAGCTTTGAGTACAGCCGGGTCCCCAATACCTATGCATCGGAGCCCTGGTGAGAACACCCAATTATCACGATCATGAAGCCTACCAGATAACTCCAGAAGTTGGGGGGATTGATATGAGCCGGCGCTTAAAATAACCTCTCGCGTAGCATTTATTGTCTGGAGCTGTCCTGCCTTTATATATTGCACTCCGGTCGCTACGACATCTGAATTGCTCTGCGAGATCACGATTTTGGTTGCTTGGGCATCAGTGATGACCTTCAAATTTGGACGGGACTCGTGAGGTTCGAAATATGACTAGGCCCAAGGTTACCCTTCAAGTCCGTCTTTGTATCAATATCAGAACACGGTTGACACGTACGCTGGCAGCCGAACTACGAATGGACTGGCGATTAACGGTCCTCGTACTGAGCCAGGCTCCAGTATTGTCTCCTTCATTCTGTAAAACACGTTAGTCAGTGTTCCCTCGACCAAAGATCTTATTGCAGTCACTGGATCTTGATTGGCTTTGATCCCCAGCGCGAGTTGAGATGCTTTGAGGAACGGCATTGCGACGACATCCAAGAAGCGAGGGATAGTCCTTTGAACAGGGCCAGTTGTGCCTTGGAACTTAGGCTTGAACTTCATATTGTCCTTTTCTGCTTCTTTCTTCTCATAAATCAAAGTCTCTGCCTAAAACAGGACCCTATGAGGATACGCAAGATAATTTTGTTTAGCTTACCTTTTTAAAGAATGGTAGAAGATTATCCCACGTCCAACCGTTTGACCCCAGTGATTGAAACGCTAAAACGAGGTAAGCCATAGTGGTACGTAGCTGGTATCCAACAGACCATCGTACTCCTTCGAGGGCGCACTGTGTGAGTTGGCTTTAATAAGTCATGTAGGAAGGGTTGACTACGTTTACCGGATGACTTCCATAAAATTGATCTAGAAGGAAAACTACTTGTTCACGATATGAAGATTCGTATCAAATGGACCTGAACGCACCAAACTCGATCCACCAATGCTCTTGCCTCTAGAAAGAAAAACCGTTGAGAAACGCCTGGAAACATACAGAATGGACATAAAGTTACCTAGGAAGTGAGACTGCACGACCGTCCAAACTTGGCTGCAAGGTACTGAGAAATGACCAATCTTTGGTGGTATTGCCCAGGTTATTGAGCAGAAAAGCTGGTCTTTGTGTTAGTATAGTAATCAATTTCAAGGAATGAAACGTCTTTACCAGGAGTGTCAATGTCCACATCATGGAAGGTTGCTCCACCTGCTTCCAAGACAGTCACAGTGATTCGAGGATCTTCGGAGAGCCTGACTCCCAGTGAAATACCTGCCAGTCCGGCCCCAACGATAACAAAGTCTGACGGAAGCATTGGTATAGGTCTTAGACAGTCGACTACAGTTGCTGACTCATATTTTATCTTTTTGCAATGTGCCCGCGTGGCCGATGTTAACAACTCCAATTGAGTCAAGAGTCAAGCATCGCGTCCATTCAGGAAATCAATATCCGGGGAAAAAAAATGACTGCCCTAGAGGGCAAAGATTTCCCGTCAAATCATCACTTTTCATATTTGGCCAGATTCACGGGGCTCAGCATTTGGGAGTGTACCCAGCCTAGCCTTGTGTGTAAGGTAGACAATCATCTAGGAAGGCGCATGTGACAAATCCGAAACACCTTAATTCAATGGCCAGAACTGTAGACCAGTTTAGGCACGTTCTTTTATCAGCACCAGCATGTTATAGACCCCATTTAAAGTAATGCAATCATACTACATTCTGCACCAATACTGCAAGGTTCTTTATAAATATCTTTCATGCTGTCGTAGGACACTTCATGTGAAAGTATGCGAAGTCTTGCTCCTAATTCTTCTCCGATGAATTATCACCATTACGATTGGCATGTGAACAGCATAAAACTTGTGAAGGCATGTACTAATCTCAACTTGACATAATTATTACATAAGCTTGGATGGAAGGGTTACTCCATGCAAGGATTATGAAGGCAGGTGTCCATTCATGAGCATAGATAGCAGCTCCTGCCACTATAAGAACAATGCCCGAAAGGCCAGCACACTCGATCTATCACTTTCAGAGTTGAATACAACTTGGACTTTGACTACTGTGTGAACTTTCTGGTCATGGACAAGGATCTCTTTTGATTTATGAGATATCCCTATTTAATGTCCACAAGTTTTCCTACCGAATGCAATGGGTCATTTGACAGATGAGAGATATGAGGAAAGTTGTTCAAATCTCGGATTGGTGATCATCCTGTGAATCCAAAATGATACCACGATGTCATCGGAAACTTCAGCAATCAAACCTTATTTTCATGACGGAGTTGAGTAATCTCCGACCTGTTGTTTAGGAAACTGCATGCACAAAACCCCGACGATATAACGTAAGGTGAAGGTTGCCAATGTTATACTGTCATGGCATGTACTAGAATCAAGGCCTATTGCGATATTAGATATGTAGATCGATAGTTCAAAGTTTTCTGTCCCTGTTTCTAAAGCAGATCATTAGACTTTATCTCGCAAAAACCGTAAAGAGAGGATTATTATGTTTTCCTCATGTTTCATGTAGACAAAGTTTAATCAAAGGTATAATCAATCTTTGCAAACATAGGAGATAAATCTCCTAATTTTTTTCCCAGCACATATTTAGTGAGGGCATATTGGGAAACTTGGTGAAACATATTCAGCTACCAGCTGCAGGGATTTTGACCTGTTACATGGTGTGACGTATTGACAGCCAAAGTTGAATGTCAACCGTCATCATGTCATCATCTAGACGAGCACTGATCATTCACGTGTCCCGCCCTTTTTGCCCACCCACCCACTACCTCATGTATTCAAATGATTTCTATCACCCTCCATCATTAAGAATACACATCAATCTTCTCTTTTCTTCACTGCAAATTCCACACGTTTACCTATTCATACCTTTCTCAAAAGTATTTGGTCTTTTTGTCATAACTGGGACTAGCACGAAAACATTGCCACTTGACGTATGTGCAAAGATTTGATAATTGTCCTAGGAGTTGAGGGGTGCGCTCTTGCAGCGTTGGCATGGAAATATTCCAGTTGCAGTTATAGGTTTGTCTTCTTTACCCCCACAAAGACATGCTATTCTTCACCCTTTCAACTTGTCTAATCTGTTAGAAAGCAGACCCTAGAACAATATGAGATTATTGCCTCAGTCCTACTATAATTTATCATATTGACTGTACCTAGAACAATATGAGATTATTCTATGGTCCAGTTAGTAAGTATGCAAGCTCTTTAGTAAGTATTGTAACCTGCCCCTCAGTCTAATTATAATTGACTGAGGGTTTAATTCTACAGTAATTTGTTATATATGTCCTGGGTGGACAATGGGTTCATTGTTCACCGTTCAATACTGGCCACTGACATATATCACCGTCACTTTGCTTTGTCTCTTTCTTTTATCACTGTCCTCTTTCACCTCTTCCATACTTGACCCTTACATACACATATACATAAATTTCTGTGTACAATTCCCTCAGTTATTTATACAAGACTGAGGGTACATAATATAAACCTATATCTTTTTACTATGCTAATGTATTGTACCTACAGATTGTACTTACAACTATTGTATAGGTCATAAGTTCTCACATTGTGGCACAATGCAGCAATATTGGTGTAAGAAAATGGCTAAAGGTCTGTGGAACTCCTTCCACAGAGCCAACAATGCATGTGACCAAAAAGAGTTGAGTGAGCATAAAGGCAGGCAAGAGTCAGGCAGAGAGCAAGCAGGGGAACAGAGGGTCAGATGTTGCCAGAAAAGCTTATGGTTGGTTTGGTGGATAGGCCAGGAGAGCACTGCTATTGTTCAGCCTGGAGATATTCTATTTACAGGCTGTCTATTTATACTACATTGATGGCTGTGCTATTGCTAATACTGTTTACTAATTGTGCCCTGGTATGTAAAGGAATATGACTAACAATAATTGATGCTGAGTAAGAATGGTGCATATGACTCATCAAGGCTGACTACTAAGAAATGGAAGGAGAAAGGGTGGGCCAAGCAGCTAGGCATATCATTGGAATGAGCTCAAAATAGAGTTGGACATGGTCCAAAGGTCCTCTGACAATTGGACCTGTAGCCAGTGTGATGAGTTGGAGTGTCTATGTGATATATCAGTGTCAAAATCCAACACTCCTCTTCACCACAGACACTCCTCACATGGAATTATGGCCTACTGTGGTCCTAAACATGGGCAAAGGTACAGGAAAGCAGGGCTGGAAAGGGCTTTGGTAAAGATGTTGGCCATATTTTCTTTGGAGGGGACTCATAGGAGGGTTAGTTTCCCAGATTGGACTCTTGACATGAGGGCAGTCTGTGAGAGTTTTACCAAGTGATTTTTGTTGTCTCAGTCAATTGCAATGCCAAGCACAGATTAGGGGATACCTAGATCTGATATTGTTCAGACTTGCTGCATTTGATCTTTAAACTGCTCATTTTCCCCTTTGCTGCTTGCTATAGATAAGAAATTGTCAATGTGAAGGGCTGCAATGATCAAATCTCAATCAGTGACCCTATAGAAGATGCAGGACTTGCATGATAGGCATTGAAATCCCCATCCCCATTGCTGCCATATTGTCATTCACAGCTTCATTCAAGAGCCTATCTGCCATGCAATTCTTGTAGCAACATCCAGACCCAGTCTTCTTTCCTTTCTTCTCAAATCTTTTAGCCTGTCTCATGTACTGTACTTCATCCTCCAGGGATATTCTGTACAAAAATGCTGTTTTCATGTTGATCTGAGTCATGCTGATGCTTCTAACATATTATATTCAGTTGGTACTAGTGCTCCAAGAACTTAGTCTTCTGCTGAGAGAGAAAAGTTGTTTTATTTCATGGTATAGTTTAATATTTATAGTTGTAGCAGTTGCATGTGGCAATCACCCATCCCAACCCATCTCACCTTGGGCCTGTCTAGGCTGTCCCAACAACACATCCATCTATTGGTTTAAGACTGCCTGGTGTTCCTGTTACATTGCCCATATAATTGTGGGTGCTTGAGGCACAATTTGTCTTATGTTACCCATGGATCAAAGTAGACTGCCTTCTAGAATTAGCCAAAACATTGTCACTACCACTTTCCATCCTCCTTTCTGATGTGGAGTTACTACTACTGCCTTTCACCCTCTGTACTATATTTCTACAAAAATGGAGGAAGTCTTTCATAATCCTCCACAAAACTGAAATTGTGACTGTTGCTAGTCATTACTCAATTGCTTTTATTGCATTTCTGCTTTCTTCTCCATTCATCATGCTTCCTGATACTTGCTCTTGATGGGTTCTCACATTGCCACCTCTCTGTTCTACAACATAAGGCAAAAGCTTGCCTCTTTCCTGGCAGTATAGTGTCCTGTCCCCCCATCAACTCTGTTCTTGCAGCTGGTGCTTGGGATCTGGTAAATGTCAGGTTCCACTGACCATAGGGGCTCAGACCACTGGGCAAATCCTTACTTGGCAAACATGAAGTCTACATGCATGACTAGAATTGCAGGGCAGGGCATACAAACCAGAATCAAGGGGGGAAGAGCGAGTATGGAGGGACCAAGACTAGTCCAGAAGGCTATTGAGGGAGCTCTGGGGGTCAGGGATGACCTTTGGGGCTGAGAATAAGTCCTGGGAGAGGAAGTGCTGGTAGGCTGGGGTTCAGACATGGGACTTGTTAAGTCCCAGGGCTGGGGGTCAAGGGGAAAAGGCAGGGTGTGGTCAAGGAAGTCAGAGACTTAGGAGAGAATGAAGACAAAGAGGGAAAGAGGGAGAGAGGAAGAGAGAGAGAGATAGACAGAGACAGAGACTTAGAGAGGAAGACCGGAAGAGGAAAAGCAGATAGATTGAAACAAGAATGAGATGAGTAATATGAGAGTATAGAGTAGACAAGTTGAGTACAAGACAATGGAGAAATAGAGGTAAGATGGGTAAGATCAATGGAAATGATAAGAGTACAAAGACTGGACTAGAAACAACAAAAGATTTGGCAATATCAACACTATTGTACTGTAGGCTACACTATGACTTATATATGGGGAGTGCAGGTAGGCTCCAGACTGTAGGCCTGGGCTCAGAGGTGTGTCATGGTGCAGGAGTTCTTGCTAGAGCCTGGGGTTCATGTGTCAGGTTCTGCTGACCACGGGGGCTCAGACCACTGGGCGAATCCTTACTTGGTGCGCACAAAGTCTACACACACAACCAAAGGGCAGGCGTGGCAGTACGGACCAGGACTGAGGGGGCAAGGGTGAGGATGGAGGGACCGAGACTGGTCCAGGAGATGGTCGAGGGAACTCCAGGGTCTGGGGACAAGCTCCAGGGCTTGGTATAAGTCCCAGAAGCAAGTGTGTAGACGGCCAGGGTTCAGACGCAGGACTCGCTAAGTCCCGGGGCTGGAGAGAGATGGAGGGAGGGCGAGGGAGTCGAGACTAGAGGAGAGAAGAGACAAGAGGCGAGATGGAGAAAAGAGAAGGAGAAAGACGGAGAGAAACTTAGAGAGAGAGACCAGAGATGGAAAGCAAATAGATTGAGATGAGGCAAGACACATGATAAAATAAGAAGGAAATGAGTCGAGTCAAGTATGAGATAAGGAAGAAACAGAGATGTGATAAGGGAAGTAGACTGGAACGATAACTGGCAAACTAGAGACTGGGGAATGGGCAATATCAACACTAACGTATCAGACACTACACTATGGCTTATATACTAGGGGGTGGGCATGCTCCAGGGTTTAGGCCTGGGCTCAGTGGCGAGTTGCGGAGCAGGGGTCCTTGCTGGAGCCTGGGGTTTGGGCAAGGCGTGCCGGGGCTCTTGCTGAAGCCCGGGAACCATGCAAGGTCGTGTGGTGGATGTTGGTGGCGTAAAGGAACTCACAAAGGAGAGGTCTTGCTTTGGGAGCATGGGAGGTATGGACGATGCGGAGAGGCAAGGAGTCAACTGAAGAGGAGGCGTAGGGTGTGGGGCTCAGGCCATGTGATGCATGCCGTGATGCGTGATGAGTGCCCAATTGGGAATGGAGGGCATCAGGGTCTGCCGGAGATGGGCTGGTGATCACTGGAGTCGGGCTGGGTGATGGTGTTGATGGCCGGGGATTGCCAGGCAAGTGCTGATGGTGGCAGATTGGCCGGGGTTTGCCGGGGCAGGCGCTGACAGTGGCGTGGGCGTCCAGGGTTTGCTGGGGTCAGCGCTGATGTGGCGTACACGGGCGGTGATGGGTGTTGATGGCCGTCGAGCCGCTGGGGAGGGCCAGTCCGGGTCCAGGGTCCGTGGAGCTGGCCTGGTGAGGTTGAGGGTACCAGGCTGGGGCTGGTTACCGGCGGTGGTGGCGGATTGTGACATCATGCAAGAGACTGTATAAGAGTACCAGGGCTCTTGCTGAAGCCTGGAGGACCATGCAAGGGCATGGCAGGTGCTGGTGTTGGTTGAGCGGCTTAAAGGAAGCTTACAAAGGAGTGGTCTTGCTTTGGGAGCATGGGAGGCATGGAATGTGTGGGGATGTGAGGAGTTGACCAAGGAGGAGGTGCGGGTGTGGGGTTTGGGCCTGTCAGGTTCCGCTGACCATGGGGGCTCAGACCACTGGGCAAATCCTTACTTTGTGCACACAAAGTCTATACACACAACCAGAATTGCAGGCGTAGAATACAACCCAGGATGGAGGGAAAAAGGGTGAGTATGGAGGGACCAAGACTAGTCCAGGAGGCTGTTGAGGGAACTCTGAGGGTCAGGAGCAAGCTCTGGGCCTGAGAATAAGTAAGTCCCAAGGAAGCAAGTGCTGGTAGGTTGGGGTTCAGATGTGGGACTTGTTAAGTCCTGGGGCTGGGGGTCAAGGAGAACAGGTGGGGTGTGGTCAAGGAAGTCAGAGACTGAGGAGAGAATGGAGACAAAAAGGGAAAGAGGGAGAGAGGAAGAGAAAGAGAGAGAGGTAGACAGAGACAGAGACTTAGAGAGAGAGACAGGGAGAGGAAAACAAGATAGATTGGGTTGAGAACAAGATGAGTGATAAGAGAGTAGAAAATAGAACGAGTTGGGTACAAGACAAATTGGGAAATAGAGATGAGATAGACAAGATCAAGAGAATAGTAAAGGAACTGGACTAGAGACCAGGAAAGATAGGCAATATCAACACTACTGTACCAGATGCTACACTATGACTTATATATACAAGGAGCAGGGAGGCTCTGGAGCACGGACCTGGGCTCCAGGGTGAGTCGCAGTGCAGGGGTCCTTGTTAGAGCCCAGGGTTTGTGCAAGGAGTCATGCAATGGTGCCAGAACAGGAGGCAAGGAGTCAACCAAGGAGGAGGTGCGGACATGGGGTTTGGGCTAGGGTTATGCATTGATGCGTAAATTGTGATGGTTGCCTGATTGGGAAAGGAGGGCATTGAGGATTGCCAGTGATGGGCTGGGAATCACCGGCGTCAGTGCTGATGGTGGCGTCAATGGCCAGAGGGTGGCATTGGTGGCTGGGGATTGCCAGGGCAGGCACTGATGGTGGCATGGATGGCCATGGTTTGCCAGAGTCAGCGCTAATGTGGTGTATGTGGGTGGTGATAGGTGTTGATGGCTGCTGATGTGCTGATGGCCGCTAGAGATGGCTGGTCTTGGTATCAGTCTGGGCCCAGAGCCTTGTGAGGCTGGTCCAGTAAATTTGGGGGCTCCGGGGCCGGGGCTGGGTATTGGCAGTAGTTGATAGAGTACCGGCATTGGTGGTGGGTTGTGACAGGGCTGGTGATGCGTTGATGCGCAATGCATGATGGCTGCCTGATTAGAATGAGAATGTCAGAGGTTGCTGGTGATGGGCCGGGGTTGGCGCTGATGGTGGTGTTGTGGGCACATGATGGCCATGGATGATGTTGATGGTGCCAACAATGGCCGGTCTTGGTAGTGGTCCAGGCCTGGGGTTGTAGAGCTGGTCTGTTGAGTTTGGGGGTACTGGGGCCAGGGCTGGGTACTGGCGGTAGTTGGTGGGGTACTGGTGCTGGTGGCAGGTTGTGACAGTAAATCTTGCCAATTTCTTTCTAGACCTCAAAATTGCTGTAGAGGGCTTGTCAGCAAACTGTTGTGTCATTGTCAAGGGTTTGGCCATGATGTATTCCTATTTGGAGGAGTATCACAAAGACCACCTCCTTTGGCACTGTGCTTGCCATGCCTGCAATGTGATCATTGAATTCTCTCTCTGCTTTCAGCATTTCCTATGGTTCAAAAATGTGCAGAGCCTGCTGGTGCATAAGAAGAATCCCCCCTTTTCTGCTCTGTCTTGTTTGTCAACATTTTGGCCATAGCACATGTTAAATTTGAAGAACAATGCCCTGAGATTGAGCCTCTGTAAGGGCAAGGCTAAACGTCTGCGGAACTCCTTCCACAGAGCCAGCAATGCAAGCATCAAGCGAGAGTCAGGCGGGCACAGAGGCAAGCAAGAGTCGGGCAAGGGGCAAGCTGAGCTAGGCAGAGGGTTGGACGTCGCTAGAGAGCTTACAGTCAATTCGGTGGGTAGGCCAGAAGAACACTGCTATTGTTCAGCCTGGGGATATTCTATCCACAGGCTGCCTATATATACTACATCGGTGGCTGTGTTATTACTAATACTGTTTACTAATCGGGCCCCGGTATGTAATGGAGTATGACTAACAATAATCGATGCTGAGTAAGGTCCATGCATATGACTCATCAAGGCTGACTACTAAGAGACGGAAGGGGAAAGGGTGGGCCGAGCGGCCGGTCAGATCTGCTAGGGAATAGGCGTATCGTCGGACTAAGCTCGGAGTAGGGTTGGACACGGTCTGGAAACCGGTCCCCTGACAGCCTCCCTCCTCATGCCCTCTGTTTTAGTCCAACAAGCCCCTTGCCATCCTGCTCCCTTGGTTGAGGTTACTCTTTTCCAGCTTCA
>JAGGAU010000423.1:0-12294 GCA_017657275.1 Termitomyces sp. T108
TCTCCCTCTGCCAGGTGAGTAGTTATTATGATATTGTTGGTATATACTCTAATATACTTTGGATCTCCCTCTGCCAGTTGTGTGACTGAGCCATAGCCTCCAGAGGTCGCCCTTACACTGAGGCAAACCAGAAACTTGGTTACAATGGGTTGTCAAAGCGCTCGCAGCACAGGACTGCACATCAACTGCGTGAAAAAGAAGAGAAGGATAAAGTTGTGCATGAAAAATCAGTAATACTGCTTTGACATGAGACAAGCTGATATCTGAAGTTACCTTTTCACAGTGAACAGGCAAACAAATTTCGAGGCTTCTTTACTATCAAAGCTTCAGATACAATTCTTGCTGAGAAAGAGTCACTGCCACAAGAAGAAGCAGCACCAGAAACTCAAGAGAAAAGTCTTGATGATGAAGATGCAATCTGTCAAGGATATCTATCAGATTTTCCAATAGATTTGGAGTACAAGTCTGATGATGAAGAGAATGACAACTTACCTGGAGAGTCCACAAGTACTCTGGCTCTTGACCACTCTTCAAGCTCCACAAATGTCATTCCTCCTCCCAAACTCAAACAACGCAAGTTGGATGTTTCAGCTCATCAAGTGCATGAGATTGCAAAGGAAAATCACCTTAAAATGTTGACGGCTACTCTGCATGACATTGAAAAGTTGATTGCATCAAAGAAGAATCAGTTTGCCATGGGATCAAATAGATTACAGGTGTATTGTGCACGCTCCGTTCAACGTTGTCTTCATATGGCTGTTAAAAATGGACGCTGGTTGATGGAAGCATCTGAAAGGGCTGCTGAGAGTCAAGGATTTGCTGCAAAATGGGGAGGAAGGATGGTTCATCAATGGGTTGCCAACTGGGTTAAAACTTGTGAGCTTCCAAAGTTGGATTGTGGCTGCTATACAAAGGTCTATTCCTTACTCAATGATCCAAATGTGGAGAATGAACTACGATTGTATCTGCAAAGCAACAAGTGGTCAACAAATCCTCAAAAACTCACAGACTTTACCAAAAACAAACTTCTTCCAGATGAGGCAAAAAAGTATCTTCATCATATTGTTGAAGAAGAGATGCCCATTGGTTTATGCAAGTATCTTGAGGTTGAATTGTTTCCACAGATCCAAACAAAAGTGTCAAGAGGGATTTCCCTCTGAACAGCACACTGATGGCTCCATAAGGAAGTGTCACAATCCACCACCACCGCCGGTACACTGCCAACCACTGCCAGTATCCAGCCCCAGCCCCGGTACCCTCAAACTCACTAGGACAGCCTCACAAACCCCAGGCCTGGACCGGTTCTCTCCAGCAGCCATCAACACATCAGTGGCCATCAACACCCATCACTGCCCATGTATGCCACATCAGCGCTGACCCCGGCAAACCCTGGACGCCCACGCCACCGTCAGTACCCGCCCTGGCAATCCCTGGTTGCCACCGCCACTATCAGCACTTGCCTGGCAATCTCCAGCCATTGACACCACCATCCGTACTAACCCCAGCGATCCCTGGCCCATCACCAGCAAACCCCGATGCCCTCCCTTCTCAATCGGGCAACCATCACAACTTGTGCATCAACGCATCACCCAGCCTGAACTCCATGCTGTCACAACCTACTCCCGGAGTTCGCCCACCACCCTAGGACAACACCACTGACACTCCGTACTCCCCTGGGACAACGCCAACCACCCCTGCTACCCATCACAACACCACAACAGACCACGGTGACACCTGTCACTCCCGGGTTCGCCGCCCCTTTGACCCTGACACCTGGCAATCACCGCGACCCTGGAACGCCCCGCATCAACCCAGAACTTCCCACTGCATGGACTGCCCTCAGACAGGTCACCTTGGCATTCCCTGGCGATCAGTCCCGTCACCCGGCGATCACTCCAGCAATCATGCCCAACACCCGCAGTTACGGACTGACCCCATCACCCGCATCACCCAGCGATCACTCCGGCGATCATGCCTGACACCCGACATAGAACCAGGCTGAGCCCGCCACCCCGGAGTCTATAGTACTTAAGGCCTACGTAGATAACTTGTACGCCAGTGTTGATATTGCCAAATCTATCTTGTCTGTCTCCTTTGCCTCATACTCTCGTGACTCGTCTCAGTTTCTCAGTCTACTCCTGTCCATTCCCATTCTATCTTCTCCAAGTCCCTTTTTTCTTCTTAGTTCATTTCCTTTACTTTTGTCCTTGACTTCTTTTCCCTGGTTCAATCTCATCTCATTCTCGTTCCTCTTTCTTGTCTTTTTCCCTTTATGGCTCGTCTTGCCCCGGCCTCGCCTTGCCTCCCCCTGACCAAGCCCGGACTCACCCCAGCAGTTCCAGACTCATGCCTTGTATCCCCAAAACCCCGGCACAATCCTGGACTCACTCCCATGGCCCAGATCTAACCCTTCTAGCCCTCTGCACAGTCAGATTCATCTATACTAACCCTGGAACCAACCCCAGACCTCGTAATCACATAGGACTTCATGCTTGTAGCTACCTTGAGTCCGCCTCATAAGGTCTTGCTTAGAAAGAAGCCCCCGCAGTCAACGGAACCTGACACATGCCCCACACCTCCTCTTCAGTTGACTCCTCACCTCCCCACACTGTCCATGCCTCCCATGCTCCCAAAGCAAGGCCTTTCTTTGTGAGATTCCTTTACACCACTTGACTGACGTCAACACCTGCAGAGTCCTTGCACAATCCCTGGGCTTCAGCAAGAGCTCCGGTACTCCTGTACTGCTCCTTGCACAAACCCTGGGCTCCAGCAAGAACCCCTGCACCGCAACTTACCACAGAGCCTGGGCCAGAGCCCCAGAGCATGCCTGCCCCCTCATATATAAGTCATAATGTAGCATATGGTATGGTAGTGTTGATATTGCATAGCTTCCCTGGTCTCTAGCTCATCTCTTTTATTATTTCAATCAACTTCCCTTATCTCGCCTCTATTTCTTCATTATCTTGTACTTGACTTGCTCTAGTTCCTCTTATTTTATCACTTGTCTTGTCTCGTCTCCAATCTATCTTTTTCTCATCTCCGGCCTCCTCCTCTAAGTTCCTCCTTCAGCCTCTCTCGTCTCTCTCCTCCTTCTCTTCCTTCTCATCTCTTTGCCTTTATTCTCTTCAAGTCCCTGACTCTTCCACTACTCCTCCTTTTTTTCCCAGCCCTGGAACTTAGCAAGTCCCGCATCTGAACCCTGGCCCACCTACCACCCTCTCCTGGGACTGATTCCCAGCCCCAGAGCTCATCCCCGGACCCTGGAGCTCCCTCGACAGCCCCTTGGACCAGTCTCGGTCCCTCCACACTCGCTCTCACTCCCTCAGTCCCAGTTTATACGCCGTGCCCACTACTTTGGTTGTGCATGTAGACTTTGTGCGCACCAAGTAAGAATTTGCCCAGTGGTCTGAGCCCCCATGGTCAGCGGAACCTGACAGGAAGGCTTTCAGTAATACTGTCCACAAGAAAGCCTTGTATCATAATGGACATGAACAAGAAGATGTTGTGGAGTACTGCCAAAGAGTGTTTCTTCCCAAGATGGCAGAATATGAGCAACAGCTTGTTAAGTTTGTTGTGGGAGAGGTTGACAAGGAGGTTGAGCTTGATCTTGCTCCAGAAGAGGATCCGATTGTCCTTGTTGCCCATGATGAAATGATGGCACAGGCAAATGATGACCAGAAGATGTCATGAGTATGGAAGGGTGAATGGGTTGCACCAATCAGATGTCATCTGCTCAACCAAAGGGTGGTTAAAGGAAGCAAGTGTCACACTTGAATATGGAAAGAATTATGATGGATATTGGAATGGAGAACTCTTTGTGAAACAGGTATGAATTTTATAACACAGTTTTAACATTTACTGACATTTTGTTCAGTTGAAAGAAAAAATTATTTCAGCTTTTGAGCATGCACATCCACCTGGTTACAAGGCACTATTTCTCATTGACAATTCTCAGGGTCATTCTGCATATTCAGAAAATGCTCTTCTTGTATCTCAGATGAACATGTGACCAGGTGGGTGGCAAGCCAAGATGCATGATGGCTAGTTTATCAAAGATAGTGAGAAAGTTACACAAAGAATGTGCTTTTCATCAGACCATGCAGAGCATCTGGATAAGCCCAAAGGCATGCAACAAGTTCTGAATGAGTGTGGGTTGTGGCAATCAGGCTTGATCATGAAATGTGAGTCACAGAAAAATAATGATGGAAAGGCAGTCAAATGTTCAAGTGATACCACTGACTATTGCGCCAAACAAATCCTTCAGAATCAACCAGATTTATGGAGCAGCAGTCTCTTGTTCAAGAGACTATTGAAGCTGCTGGGCATTTCTGCATCTTTTTGCCAAAATTCCATTGTGAGCTCAACTTCATTGAGTTTTTCTGGGGTGCTGTCAAGAGACATCTCCGTGTTCACTGTGGTTACACATTTGCAACATTACAAGAAAATATGCCAAAGACATTGAAATCAGTATCCATTTCAACTATCCAAAAATGGGAGCATCGGATGAAAAGGTGGATGGAGGCATACAGGGGAGGTCTGGGAGCAAAGGATGCACAGATTCAAGTTCAAAAATTCAGTTCAGCAAGGTATATGTTGCACAGAAGGATTGCAGAAAGAGTTGCAGCTGCTCTCAATGTATAGATTACTATATATGTTAGGACCCTTTTTACCATATATGGTAGGTGTCCAAATTGGGGTCAAGCAAAAAATCTATCTCTGTCAATTTTTAGAGTTTTGAAAATCTGTCTTGAGGTTTTGTTTCTTTTGTAATAATATGCATTTTGGCAAGAAGAATAAAAAATTGGATAAATTCTCAGTGGGTAATTTTGATTGTACAAAAGTAGTGGTGACTAAGTGCCCAGCACTATAGCAAACTGGTCACCACAGAGACGTCGAAGAAGGGTTTTTAGAGAAGCAGCAGGTAAATAGTACACCCTATTGCCTAATACTAATTGGTTTGCTTACTTCTCAGTAGAAGAGACCAATACAGCTTTTGATGACTTCTTTGCACTGCCTACCATAAGCACTTCCTCCAACGTACCTGAAACTTACACTAGGAAGAGACTCTGACTCCCTGCTGGGGAGCACTGCCTTCCATGCTGCTACTGATGCAAAATTGGACTTGTTGGACTAAAGGTTTGATTAGATCTTATCTTATCTGATCTTATCTGATCATATCACTTCTGATTCACTAAGTTACGCTGAGCTTAGGTATATGCGCAGACACTTTTAACCAATCAAATAATATAGTTTATTTGTTTTTGAAGTAGCTTTTGTTCACACTAAGTGTAATATAGTTCACCAAATGCAATTCCAAAGCCAAACCAATATATTTTCAATTAAAATCTGCCCAAAGTCAACCACTGCTCCTGAGCCTAAAAGTCCACTTGCTGGGGACTTCATGCTATGACAAGCTGATTGCTTGCTGGATCCCCCAAATTCTTCCTCCTTTTATACTTCTAGTTACATGCACAGACTGTCAGGAACCACTGACCCAGAGTCTCTCTGTAGAGCAAGGACCCCAGTACTTGGAGGAGCTCAGAAGGGCGACAAGTCTAGAAGGAGGCTTTGGCGTGAAGTCCAAAGTGCTCCAAGGCAGTCCAAAGGCAGTTAGAGGCAACTGGAGTGGATATGGAGGTCGTAGGAGAGTAGAAGGAGAATAGAAACTGGAGATCAGACAGACAGAAGAGGAAAACAGAGTATATTGAGAGAGATAGAGCAAGAAACAGAGGAAACAGGAGTAGGTGAGTAGAGGAATATAGTTAATACCAAGTCTAGCAACCGACTACGGGGCCAGAGCCTTATATACTCAGGCAGGGCTGGGCTCCGGGGCTACAGATTGACCTTGAGGGTGTGGGGATGAGGAGGGAGTGCCGGACAATAGGACTAGGCCCAATGGGGAAGGAAGCTGATGCGCCACTAATGAGGAGTAGGGGTGGGATGGATAGGGCCCCTGGTGGTGGGGTGGCGTTGGCACTGGGTGGGAGGGCACGGTGGGTGGGTGGATGATGGTGGGGGGGGTTGGGTGTCAGGAAAATGGAAAATAAGTGGGTCATGACATAGACCAATATACAGCTCATGTGATTCTGTTGTCCTGACATGGTCCCAGAGGACTGGCACAGGCTTGGCATGGTCTTGATGTGTCTTTGGGTAAAGTTTTTGGCCTGTCTATGGCTAAAACCCCTTTCTTTCAACTCTTCTCTCCTCTTTCTTGTCCTCTGCTCTTGCCATGCTCTCTTGCAGGGCTGTGGGTGCATTATCAAGGTTGACACATTAGTGAGGCTGATGTAGTTTGAGGACAAAGCCATGAACTTGTTGGCTGATGTGGAAGGTGCTGTTTTTACAAAGGTTTGATGCTTTAATATTAGACCATGATCTGAGATCTTTGCATCAATCTTTGGGCTATTTTTGCACAAAGGTTTGAGTTGCTGATCCTGAATCATCATCTGAGATCATTGGATCAAACCTTCAGCACAGCCACCTATGTTAGCTATTATCACATGTTGATTTTGTGATGTATCACTTCCCTCATTGCTTACTGCTTTGCTGGTGCTATTGTCTCTTATGCTTAGGGTTTTTCATGTGTGTTTAAGGTATGTTCTCACTGTCTACAGTTTTTAACAGACTGGCTTATGGTTTTCAGCCAGTTTTTTTAGGGTATATTCAAGAGCATATTATTCCTCAACCAGTCTCAGGTTTAAGACCAGCATAACATGATGTAGTAACCTCAACTCCGTCTGCCAATTTGCTCTTTCTGGCATCCTTGTACAGGGCCTTTCTATGAGGAAATGCCAGAGGCAGGGGGTCTAGCAAGTCAAAGTCTGTGAAGGGGAGGTGTTCCACTTGACACACCTGGATAGCTGCACATTTCTACAGAGCAGTGTGCTACTCCTTCTTTGATTTCTCTGCACAAATGGTGCAGCACCAGGGGCATTGGCTCATCCTTACCTCTCCCTTGGTTCAGTCAATCTCCAGTTTGCGCTCTCAGAGCCAGGTGAAACCAAGAATCATGTCCTGCTTCCCTAGGCTGGTAACTGCAAAGGTGGCTTGCTCTGCATGGGACTGGTAATGGAGGACAAGGTCCATTACCATGTGGATAGACCCAGCTTTATTCAGGGTACCATCAATGTTGTACACCAGAATTGGGGAGAGGAGGGGTCTAGTGGTGAGCTGATGGCATTCTATGTAGTCAGCACCTACAAAGAGTCCAGTCACTCTGAAGTCCAAGAGGGCAACAATGCTTCAGACTTGCTAGGTGTCTGTCATCTCCACTTTGATGTTGAGCCATAGTGGAAAGAACCCCCAGCAGGAAGAGCAATGTCAAGGGAAGTTCCAACTCATGCCAGATCCAGAGCAGCCTGACACAATGCCATCAAGGTAGGAGACCACATCTATACAATGATCTTGCAGACACTGCCCTCTTCAGAGGAGATTTGAGCCAGCCAGACCACTTTCCAGCAGCTGTCTGGCTCACCACCACTGCCGGTACCTAGCTCTAGCCCCAGAGCCTTCAAACTCACCAGACCAGCTTCACAAGGCCCTGGGCCCAGACTGCTACCAAGACCAGCCATCTCCAGTGCTGTCAACATCATCAGCAGCCATCAATACCCATTATCACCCATGCATGCCACATCAGCATCAGCCCCAGCAATCCCTGGCTGCCAACGCCACCATCAGTGCTGGCTCCTGCAATCCTCGGCTGCCAACGCCACCATCAGTGCTGACCCCGGCAATCTCCAGCCTATTACTGGCAACCCCTGACACCCTCCACATCCCAATGAGGCAACTATCATGTGTCTTGCATCAATGCATCACCCTGGCCCAAACCCCGCACCTGCATCTCCTCCTTAGTTGACTCCTTGCCTCCCTGCACACTCCATGCCTCCTGTGCTCCCAAAGCAAGACCACTCCTTTGTGAGCTTCCTTTATGCTACTTGACCAACACTAACACCCACAGTGTCCTTGCATGGTTCCCCAGGCTTCAGCAAGAGCCTCGGTACCCTCATACAGCCCCTTGCACAAACCCCAGGCTCTAGCAAGAACTCCTGCCCAGCAACTCACTATGGAGTCTGGACCTGAGCACCAGAGCCTACCCACCCCTAGTATATAAGTTGTAGCATAACACCTGGTACTATAGTGTTGATATTGACCATATTTCCATATTCTTGTGTCCAGTTTTCATACTCTTACTCTTTCCATTGATTTAATCTGTCTCGTTTCCATTCCTCATCTGTCTTGTACTCAACTCATCCTATTCTTTACTTTTGTTCTTATTTGTCTTGTCTTGTCCTTGACTCAATCTATCTGGTTTCTCTTCCTGGTCTTCCTCTCTAAGTCTCCTTTTCTCTCTCTCTCTCTCTGTCTCCCTTTCTTCTCTAAGTCTCCAACTTCCCTTGGTTGCATCCCCACCCCTTTCTCTCCAATTTCAGCCCCAGGACTCAATGAATCCCACATCTGACTCCAGCCTACCAGCACTCACTCCCTGGGACTTATTCTCAGCCCCAGAGCTTGTCTCTGACCCCCAGAGCTCCCTCTCTAGCCCCTCTAGACTAGCCCCGGTCCCTCTGTACCTGTTCCCTCCCCCAAATTTCCAGTTTATACACCACACCCCATGATGCCAATTGTGCATGTAGAATCTGTGTTTGCCAAGTAAGGATTCACCCAGTGGTCTGAGCCCCCATGGTCAGCAGAACCTGACAGCGGCTGGCCCAGGCCTTTGCAATAAATGCCCCCCCCCCTCCCCCAAGGCTTTCTGAGATGCAGTCCTCAACCACTTACATGACTTTGAAGATGTCTTCTCCAAGGCCTTGTTTGACTCCCTCCTGGAATGCAAGCAGTGGGACCACACCATTGAGCTAATGCCCAATGCAAAGCCTGCCAACTGCAAGGTCTACCTGCCTGTGCCGGAGGAGCAGGATGAGCTAGACGCATTCCTCCTGGAGAACTTAGAGTCTGGGCATATCTGCCCTTCAAAGTCTCTAATAGCCTCACTGGTGTTCTTCATCAAGAAGAAAGATGGTTCCCTCCAGTTGGTCCAGGATTACTGCATGCTCAACACAATGACAGTCAAGAACTGCTATCCCCTCCCACTCATCACCAAGCTCATCAACAACCTCCAGGGTGCACACTACTTCACAAAGTTTGATGTTCAGTGGGGCTACAACAATGTGCATATCCAGGAAGGGGATGAGTGGAAGGGAGTGCTGTGGATTGTTTGAGCCTCTGGTAATGTTCTTTGGGCTCACTAACAGTCCAGCCACCTTCTAGACAATGATGAACAACATCTTCCAGGATATGATTGCCAATGGCATGATGTGCATATATGTCAACAACATTCTTGTATACACCAAAACCTTGGAGGAGCACCATTACATCATCCAGGTGGTTCTGGAGCATCTCTGCCAGCATCAACTCTACCTTAAACCGGAGAAGTGTGAGTTCAAACAGACCTGGATTGAGTATCTAGAGCTGATTATTTTGCAGGGGATAGCAGAGATGGACCTGGTAAAGGTAGCTGGTGTTACTCAATGGCCAAGAAGGAGGTACAAGCCTTCCTGGGATTCATCAACTTTTACTCACAGTTCATCCAGGACTTCTCCCAGCATGCATGCCCACTGTTTGACCTCACCAGGAAGGATGTGGGATGGACCTGGGGGAATGCAGAGCAAGAGGCTTTTGATGCTCTTAAGTCTGCCTTCACCTCCGAGCCTGTCCTTATCTTCTTGAATGACAACTGTCTCTTCTGCATCAAAGCTGACAGCTCTCCACACATCCACTGCATATCACCCTCAGTCTAATGGCCAGACAGAACAGGTCAACCAGGAACTTGAACAGTACCTCCACCTGTTCTGCAACAAGTGGCAGGACAACTGGGATGAGCTCCTCTTGGAGGCAGAGTTCCAGTACAACAACCATGTTCACTCTGCCACCAATGTCTCCACCACTGAGGGCCCAGAGTATGTGGTGGAAAAGATCTTGGACAGCCATCTATTCCACCACAAGCTACAGTACAAGGTCAAGTAAAAGGGCTATGGTATTGAAGGCATCTTCTGGGAGCCCACTGATGGCATCCACATGCTGGTCCTTGTCAAGGAATTCCACTGCATGCACCCCAATGCATTCTGGGCCATCCAGAGCATCTACTCCATCTCTTTGACTAATCAGGCCATCCAGGCCTGTGCATCAAGTTGCCACACTCTAGAGGAAGGATGATGTCAGGGGACTTCTATTTTGGAACCTTTGGAATGGTTCCAGAGTGGTCTGGAATTTCTGGACTTCTATTTTTGGATGACCAGAGCAGTTTCCATTTTGAGACTTCCAGAACTGTTCTGGAGTGGTCCAGGGACTCCAGACCTCCTCTGGGGTTAGGGTTTAGGTGCAGTTATGCTGTACAGCATGTTCTCATGCTTTTGCTCCCATGCCTGATGTGCTGCACCTTAGCAGAGGAGTTCTTAGACTTGTTCTCTTTGGATTCCCCTCTGCCAGGTAATTAGCTACATTTCCTATCATGTTGTACCATTCTAATACACCCCTCTGCCAGGTAATTAGCTACATCTCCTGTCATATTGTACCATTCTAATGCACTTTGGATTCCCCTCTGCCAGTTGCATGATTTAGCCACAACCTCCAGAAGTGATCCATATAGATCTTGACCGCCTCATTCATTCCTGGTGTGCTAGCATGCAATTCATGAGGTGAGGGCAATGACCATGCCCTTATACCTTGATATTGGGGCTCTGAAGTCCTGCATTTGGGACATGGACCTTATGGAGCCAAAGACACTGATATTTCTAGTTGGCAACCAGGAGGTTGACAATTGTCTCAATGATCCCTTCTATATTAGTTGTGATTACAATGACCCTGTCCCCGGTTACTGTGGTGGTCATCATCACCACTCTCATCCCCTGGGACCTCTGTCTGGTTCACCAGTCCTTGCAACAAATTGTTGCCTCATATTATCTCTGGGCATAACACCTTCATGCCCTTCAAAAACTATACCTTGGTTGTCTATTAGGGTTAGCTGGTTCATCTGAGATGCATTCTTCACATTCCTCTTCCTTGATTGTGTTAATAGGCATCTTTACTTCAGGCAGTTTGTCCACCTACTCAGCTCTAGCAGGGTGAGATGTTGCTGTCTCCACCTCTGATAATGCCCAGCAAGGCATTCCGCTAGTATTAGCTTGCTGTTGTGCAGCATTTTAACGCTTCTTGTAATTCTGCTGGGACTCATTTGCCTGTCTAGGCACATTCAGGATATCCATTGCTTTTGCAATGTCTAGTGCTTGTTGATGCAATACTGCATTGTAGTCCACAGATTTGGCTGGTGTGGCTGTTGATGTTGCTGTCCCTTGGGCTATCTTGTGCTTTACATACTTATTGAGCATAAAGAGTTTGATGTATTCCATTGAATCAACCCTAGATATGTACATGCTGGCCTTTATCAGCCAGTAATTGTAGATCCTTTATGATGTAAAAAGCTGTAAACACTTTTGCATTGATTCCTTACTGACCATTGGAAAATGGTCCAGTACCAGCTGAAGCTGGACTGACAAGGTCAAAAGTGACCTTCCACCCTCCTCTTCATCTGAGGAGTCTAGTTCAGACACTACCTCCAGAACTTTTCTGGGGCTCTTGCACCTCACCTATGGCTCATGACCACTCCTTCTCAGCCTCTCCATGGTTGGACTTCTTCCATTCTCTTTGTCTGCCCAGTCACTCCGGCTGGGCTTGCTCCCTGTGGACTTGCCATCTGCTCTGACAATGCTTCATGCCCTTGCTTAGCCCCTTGTTTGGGCTGTATTGTCTGAAGTGGGGTGCTATGCACTAGTGCGCTACCCTGTGTAGTGTATGGGACAGATCCACACATTCATTGCCCCTGCTGAAAGTGTAGTGTTCTCAGGCAAATTTGGGTAGATCAACAATGCTAGATTTGTTGCTAGAAGCAACAACTCCAATGTAAACAATTTTTCCCCTGGTCTAGAACCAGGGTTCAGGATTGATTTCATCCATGACATGGATAGCCCACCTGGCATTCCAAAGCTCTTGTTCATACTGAGTGTCACTTTATCATCCCATTTTGGTGGGGGCTGGTATTTTGACACTGAAGGCATCTCAGGGGGTTTGGAGCCAACTGCTGGCTCTGAGAAACCTGGTGGTTGCTTAGATGTATTAGCCATGAGAACTAGATGTTGACATGGCAGAAAAGAAGTTGAGAAGTTTGATGAGTGTTGCCTAGTATGGTAACAAAAGCCCAGAGTCTAAAGCCAATAGCAGAAGATTCAAAAAAATGTAGCC
>JAGGAU010000424.1:0-12265 GCA_017657275.1 Termitomyces sp. T108
ATATTCTATCTACAGGCTGCCTATATATACTACATTGGTGGCTGTGTTATTACTAATACTGTTTACTAATTGGGCCCCAGTATGTAATGGAGTATGACTAACAATAATTGATGCTGAGTAAGGTCCATGCACATGACTCATCAAGGCTGACTACTAAGAGACAGAAGGGGAAAGGATGGGCTGAGTGGCTGGTCAGATCTGCTAAGAGTAGGCATATCGTCAGACTAAGCTTGGAATAGGGTTGGACACAGTCCAGAAACCGGTCCCCTGACAGTATGGCAACTAAGAGTGCTGGCATCCATGAGGTGCTAGCTGCTAGGAGGTCTTAGCAACTGGAAATCAAGGTGGAAAACAGATGAGTTAGCAACTTGGTAAGGCAAAGCATGCCAAAGTTGAATGTGACTAGTGGAGTCTGTTGTACTCTTTCTATGACAAAAACACACTATTCATAAGATGCTAGATGCATTACTAGCTGCATAAGGTAAATGAAACAAATAGAGTTCTGACATGAGTAATGGAAAATGGTCCTTAGGCATGAAACCATCAAGGAGGTGCCTGTCCAGTAAAACATCATCAAAAGACAGGCAATGTTTATGGGTTGCTAGGCCTCAGCAGGCATTGCTAAGGTAGGGCATGTGATGATGGGCTGCTGACATTGTGTAATCAATCAGTAATGTCCCTATGATCCATGAGTTGATGATCAGATAATTGGAGGCCACTAATCAGATAATGATAGTCCAATTATGATGCATGATGCCTAATAATCAATTGATAAGATGGGGCCTCATATGCTAGGTTCAGTGTGCTGATGTATTCTGTGGCTGGTGTGTTGTGTTCTTGCTAGTTCTGGGATCCAAACTGGTAACAACAAAAGTTGCTAAAATTAGCTCCAGTGCATTCAGCTCAGCCAGGTACTTATCAATGAAAAGAGAAGTTACACAATGTTTTTATGAGTCTGGGTTTGAAGCAATCTTGTGCCAACAACTGGCTTAATATCTACCAATCAGACAAAGAAATCATGCTCATTGTAGCCATCTATGTAAATGACATAGTGATAGTGGGCAAGGACTTCTATTGTATTATATCTTTCAAAAGTGAACATGAATGAAAACTTTGACATCACAGATTTGGACAAGATCCACCACATTTTAGGACTGCAAATCAAACATGGCCATGTTAATTGTCTCATCTACTTGAACCAATCATTATACATTGATTCAATCTTAGAATGATTTGAAATATCAATATGTTACTCTGTGTCCATCTCTTTACTGACAAATCACAACCTTTCACTTTTAATGTCCCCTAAAACATAAGATAATCAAGCTGCCTATGCCAAATACTCTAAAGACATTGGGTAGTCAAGTTCTCCAATCAGAAGACTTGGGACCATAGGGACATCATGAAGCAGTCCTGTACTTTTGGCAGCTCATTGGCATCTGCTCCACCCTCACAACACTGGCCAATGTCTGGCAACGTCCACTCCATTGATGGTTTCATGCCCAAGTGTCAGCTCCCCATGTATTCACCTGCTTCTACTCTTGGGTTGAAGGGTCATCCTATTAGTTGACAGACACCATTGGTGACTCTTATAAAATTTCATGTTCTATTCCTTGTGCCATAATCTTCAGGAGTTCTTGACATATGCTGTTGGCGACTTTCTTTCCATCACTTGCATTTGGCCTGCATTATTTTCACTTACCTTCTGTAGTTAGTGATGGCAACCTAGTGCCTTATAAATAGTGTACTTTGTGGTAGAACCAGAATAATGGACCCCATTGCACACATTACATCTTAGCAACCCCTCTTTCCTCAGTCACTAAACTCATCTGTTCTCTCCTCACCCTTCAAGTTGCTAAGGCTACTCAGCAGCTAGCACCCCACCAATGCCAGCAGTCTTAGCCATCCCATGCTTCTCCAAGTTAGCACCCTCAATCATCAGTGGTACCACTGGGTACATTACCATCTACACATTGCCAAAAGTCTAGTGCCCTGCACCTACAGCAGGCTATTGGTTTAGCACCTAGTTGCTAAGCAGTTTTCCTTTCTTTTCTTGAAAGCTTACAAGTTCTCTCACCCCATGAGTAACTGGGACCCTGCCTGGGACTCTCATATCTCTCAGTGCATGCCCAATGCTACTCTTCACAAGGCACTAGAATACAGTTACCCTTGACAGTGCCTAGTGACTTTTGGGTGTCATCACCATATGTTTCTCTTATTTCCAAAACATTTGAATACTGTTGGAAACTCATGAAATACTTACAATTCAAAAGTTCTTTGTGAGACTCCAAATGTCTCTTGAGTATGGACACTTTTAATTTGCACAAAGACCTGGAGTCAAATCATTCTTGATTCCTTTGACTCCAGTTTTGATTGCAATACATCAGGTCAAATCATAATTCTGTGTCACTGGATCCAAGCCTTAAGTTTGGGGGAGTTTGGGGGTGAAGCCCCAACACTCATTTATTATTAGATCTACAGACAATTTCATGATAGACTAGTATAATTTGGAATGTACTTAGAGTGCGTTAAGACACGTCTAGAAACAGTTTATTCACCTAGTATAATTTGGAATGTACTAGGTAGTTGTAAGTATGATGTATGTGCGTAGTATAAGTAAGTATGCTCACCTCAGAGTGCGTTAAGTAAGACACGTCTGAGGTGGGCGGCGTGCAGTAAACAAGATCTATAAGAAAGCCCTCGGGCGCGTACGGAAATATAAGGGTCGCGAAATAAGATCGACGAAGGAGAACAATAAGGTTTATGTTTTTGGTTCTTGGAGATACAGAAAAGACATGGTATACGTTGATTATACAATTTGGGGTAAAACCATCGAACATAGATTAGGAAGAAAAGTAAATGGAATCCTGAGTATTCGTGAAGGAAAAGATGCGCCCTATAATCAGACCATTATTGACAAAGAGCGCTGACCCGGGGGGAGTTCACGAAGCAGCGTCAGCCTATTGACGAGCATGTCCTTCACAGACAGACTAGAAGAAGAATGAATGATGATAATCAAAACCGCGTCGCTACCAAATACGCTTGACCATAGTATATCTCGTTAGATCCTCCAAAGCCAGGCGACCTTTCTTCCCCTGCTGCCCAGGTCTGTTCTCCCCTATCTCTGCTGTCCGAGGTACGTCGTCCTCTTCGTTATCTAAGAGGCTCTTGAGTTTTTTGTTGTACACCTAAAAGTTGATATCAACAAGGAAACAACAGGGGTCAGCAACTCATAGAGACTTACTCGCTCCTCTTTTCCCTCGCCAATCGGGTCACGCCCCCAGTTATTTACTACGTCTACCGCTTCTCGAGCCTCCATACCTTCGCGTCGCTTTGAAGCATAACTGACGAGATTAACGCCAAGAATGACTTTAACCACGAGGGAACTGAGCCAAGGTGTGATCAAACCAAAGTAATCTTGAGAAACTGCTGTTTATACACACCAGATCCAAAACAGAAGACCTATAGTCGCCCACGTCAGGTAATCGATGATATCCGCAGGATAGAGCGAAGGGACTGCCCACAAGGACGAGAAATTGGGATGTACGGCGAACATCAAGGAAACGGACTGAGCTCCAATAAGAATGGACATCACGGCGAGAGGCAGGGATGAGAAACCCAATCTGCGCGCGACCAGAGGAGACTGGTCGACATACGAATGCTATGTCGTCATCAATGAACATGGTTTGGCAGGATATATGGTGAGGAGCAGTACCTTTCGAGCACTTCTTCGTCCCATAGCGCTTGCAGTGGCCAAATCTCGGCACAGAACGTCAGCATAGCGCTCATAGACTGATGGACGAATATGGTTAAATTTCGTGATGAAGGCGTGCTTCAACCAATCAACGACCATTTCCGAGGCCATAACAGTGATAACCGGCGAGAGAAGAACATGATAAGAGGAAGGAACGCGGAATAGAAAGAACCTACATATGAGATAATCCATAGAACATTGTTCCCTCTGAACCATCCGAAGCTCTTCGGAAGAACTAATCCTTCTGATAGGTCAAACTCTGACCCACTTAGCTCGATGAGATTACGGAAGGCGACAACACATAACATGAGTACCAAGGTAAATCGTTCCACAATATCTAGAACTCCCTATAGCGCAACATAGCTGAGAAAGTGAAAGACATACCGGCACAAGTAATTTGAAAAAGGTTGTCCTTCTCGAACTTCTTGAAGACACTTCCCTTAATCTCGACAAATTGGTTTGACACAAGGAGTGTTAAAAGTGCATGGTCGTACGAGTTGATGGCCACGTTCAGAGATATGAGATGATAGACCATGAGGAGGGCGTGAGTCACTAGATCTAACCCGTGAAATTGGCAAAACAGGAACATAGCGGCAATACTGACCAGTGTATGCTGTTGCAAGAGCAAAATAAAGAAACGGTCGGAACGTATGACTGGTTACTGGCATCCTGCGCGACAAAGGCTCCAACGTAGACCTTGAAAACAAGCAATCGAGTATATCCTGTCCAATAGACGCACAGAGTCGATCACCAATCTGCATTTCCTTCTGTCAGAGGCAACTACATAGCTAAATAAGATTATACGTACTTCAAGTGCGTTAAAAATGACGTACAACTTGATCGTGTCTTGCCCGCGGATGGTGTGATAAATTTTGCTTGCATCCGTCAGAGGGATCAGAATGAAGACAGAGATGACAAGCAGAAGAGTACGAAGGATATCGGCCTTCTGAGATGGTGGAAGCGGAGGTGGCTTGGACCGTAACATGTTGGTCAGGAACCGGAAGAAGGCGAACGTAAAGCGTATTGGCAGGACTGTGAATGTGTAAAGAAAAGAATCGAGACACACAATGAACCCAAAGCCGATGATCTGAAAGACGATGGAAATGTGCATGTCAGTAATCCAAAGCAAGTAAGTACCTTTTCCATGGCCAGCGGAATACTCAAAAAGTTGCTAACGCGTTCCCACTTCATCTCCTGATGCGAATCAAAGTCTGTCGCAAGAAGCTCCTCCTGAAGATAGTCCCATAGCGAGAATGGAGCAGTAGCAGGCTTCAACTCGACCGCTTCTACAGCAAGCTTTGCATTGAAGGTCTCAGCGAGCTGGGCTGGTGATTCATACGATCGAGGTGGTGGAGAAGTTGATATTGGACTCGGCGGAAGTGAGGAGTACACCAGTGGTATCGGTTTCTCTTCTTCTTTGAAAAACATATGTCGATGAGATGGTGCCGATCGTATGAACCCCGATGGGTCTGTAGGGTCTTCTGGCTCGGAATCCTCCGCTGGACGATGAGGTGTGAATCCCAAGGAGGTAGCTGGAGGACTATTTCGGCGTTTCACTTCATGTTCTATCAATGTTTCTGTCCGTGGCGCGGCTCCGATTCGACTCCATCCAGGCTTGGTGGGTGAAATTGAAGAAAAGCGACGTCGCAGTTTCCGATGACGACTAGTGACAGGCACAGTTGGAGACATCAATAATTTGACCAGTACCAGGATGGATCTGAATCGAAATTAAAAGGCACACAGGCCTTTGCTGCGTAAGTCAACGGCTAATCAGGGTTCATGGATGTGGTTGACGTGACGCGAGTGTGTGTCAGCAGCCTGGGGTGTCAACAGAGTCAAATTCATCGTGCAGCCTGCGCAAAATTCGGTTTCATGAATAATATTGCGCCACAGCCTAGTTCTTTGAGTGAACGTAGCAAAAAAAGCAAAGCCCAGCAAAGCAATTCTTTGGGAGTCATTTGCTTCAACTGCACCTTGTCACGTGTTTATGACAAGACTGACGGAGCCCATCATTCGCATCAATCACCCATGGCTGTCCATAACTCCGAGTACTCACGAGAATTTTGCCACATTATCCATGCATGCATTACTATAGCTCTACCGCAACCCGGTGGAGGCTGCTTCGTCTAGCGCTCATTGTTGTCGTCATCGCATCTCTGCTTGTATCTTATTTTTATCTTCAATCTCGACCGTCATACGCCTATTACAACAAACTAGCCGAGCATGAGCAAGCCGAATCTTTGAGGTTTATACGCAACTCTCCGGAAAACAAATACGTCAAGTTTAAACAATTACAAGGAGCTGGCTTTAATAACCAGGCATGTCACTAATCATGCTATCAGTTTCCAATTTCATTGACTTTCATGATGTGCTAGGCTCAAGAAGTGCTGCTATACCATCATCTTGCTCTACAGACATCTCGCGTCTATGCTTACCAGCCTATCATCTGGCGCCCGCGTGGTCCCGAAGCCACCGTACCTCTATCCGCTTTCATGCTAGGCGTAGCACGCAATAGCATCAGTGCTTCAGTTTTTGACGAGGTTTGTTCTCCAGAGGAGACGAGGCACGTAACGATCAGGGTCAATCATCCCACCTTATGGGAATACGCTAAAGTACAACTCTCCGGAAATGAAAAGTGTATCATTGTGGATGACAAGATATTGAGTTGGGAGTATGCATCTCTCATTCATAACATAAGTGTTATACTGACGTTCGAACAGTTACCTTGCTTCTCCAGCTCTTCATGAAATCTGGCCAGAGTTTCAGAAATACCTAACATATCACTTCCAATGGTCCGATGCCGTCCAAACCATAGTGCAGCGCGCGCAAAAATACCTGAACCTCCGCCCAAGCCAATCCGTCGACGAAGGAGATTCCTACATCGCCCTCCACTTCCGCCGAGGCACGTATTCCCTCAATTTTTCCGTCACCTGACTCACCAGCATAACCATCCAGGGGATTTCGAAGAGCATTGTGAGATCCTCGCAAAGCGCGAAACAGGATTCACAACCTGGGCCACCCTCCCCTCTCTAAAACCCTCCATCTTTCCACCCTCCCTCGACACCACGAACCATACCTCCGTAATAACCCACTGCTACCCCCCTCTGCACCGTTTCGTCCAAATCATCGACTCCCTCGTGAAGGACAAACCCCACGTACGCACGCTCCACATCCTACACGACGGTGCATGGGATCACCCCCTCGTTTATGCACAGCGCTACAGTTTGGAGGCGGCGCTCACTGATGCAGCGCGCGCGAAGAGGGCGGGGTGGGTTGGCGGGCCCATGAAAAGGCTGACGCATTCGGGACAGGTACCGATTGGGTGGGGGGAGGCGGATTGGGCAGTTGCGGTTGATGTGGAGCTTGCAAGGAGGGCCGAGATCTTTATCGGGAACGGGTATTCGAGTTTGAGTACTCAGGTTGTGGCTCTAAGACTTGGGGCGGACGAGGGACGTGTGGAGGATATTGTTCTGCTTTAACGGTGGACGTTCAACACTGCTATATCTATCTTAACACATTGTTATCAAGGACCTGCAAGAATACATGGGTTATATATATTGCTACCTCTCTCATTGTTTTTAGGAATATCATGTTGACAATGGGAACAGCTTGACTCGATTCGCATGTTTGATGAAGCAAACTCGGAGAGGAAAACGATGAATATGTCAGGTGCAGCTGAAAATGCACTCCAGCTGTGTACGCGCCAACGTTCGTTGATAGGACGATGAGTCATGTCTGCCTATATCTAATGGACGTTGATTATGCGGTAGGAATGGGGCGGGTTGTTGAGACAGAAAAGGATGCTGGAGGCATTACACTTAGATCCACTCCAATGTAGTGGTATGTGGAGGAAAGGGAAAACGTTCGTGTCCAAAACTTGTTCCATTTCAGGCAAAACGCTACACCCACGATCACAAACGCGTCACGTACATGCAAAGTGTTGTTACTCTTTGGGCATCCTTCCGACAACATCATCTGCTTATGTATCCAATCGCTCCCCGTGACTGCTACACAGGATTCAGGCTGTGAAGTGCTGTGAAGTGCTGTGAAGACCATCCTGTCTTACCTTCAACATGCTGAACCTCTTGCACGCGCCGCGCTCTCCAACCTTCCGCACCCCTAACTCGGGTACTGTCGTGATTTTTGTTATCAAATTATACCTATTCACACTCTAGCTCCAAGGCGGTCGTAATTATGATTACACAAAGATTTATAGCGCCGACGAACAGGGAAGAGAAGTGAAGGAGAATGCGCGCGTTTGGAATGTATATCTTGACGAGGCAGAAGCTCATGATGCGGATATGATTCAAGGCTTTCGAAACAACATTGACGGTCTCCTCGTTTTTGTGAGTTGTCGCATGTGTGTCCTTATCAGTCTTCTCAACTACAAGACAGGCGGCGCTCTTTTCGGCAGTGGTTGCGACGTTTGTTGCTCAAACATCCCAGGTGCTCCAGCCAGATAACATGCAGATTATGGTATCCCTCCTTAGTGAAACCAATCAATTATTGAGAGCTGCTGGGAATAGAACGAGCATAAATGCTGTGCCTACAGCATCTCTAGGTCCCCAAAGTCGGACGTACACTTCAATTGACGTATGGGTCAATGGACTCTTTTTTGCTAGCCTCACTCTCTCATTGTCGACTGCTCTCCTGTCTGTTCTGGCTAAACAGTGGATACATGTTTGTCTGCTTACTTTGCCTTGTCTCAGTCATCTAACATAAATGAATAGGCATATACTGCAATCATTCCTGGTGATGCCAAAACCCGTGCTTTAACCCGTCAAATCCGCTTTGATGGACTTGAGAAATACAAACTTGGCAGCATCATTGAAATTCTTCCACTGATCCTACACTGTTCGGTTGCAATGTTCCTTGTTGGGCTTGCTCTCTACATTTCGCAATTGTCCTCTCCGATCTGCAAAGTTGTTGTTGTGATCACTGCTTGCACGTTTTTCTGTTACTTCGTATCCTCCATAATTCCGGATTTGGACATTGCTTGTCCATACCGCACCCCCTTCATCTCGTTTCTAGCTCAACTTCCGCTGATTGCCCTTTATACTATGATGGGCATCTGCTTGTATCTTTTGCATCTGCTTTTTTCGAATTCCAAGCCATTGCTGTTAGACTTTATCCCAGCAGCATGGACAACGAACTTGAAAGGCGTTTTGAAAATTAGGGAGCATCAAGAAGTGTTGGGTGATAACAGGCGTTATTCTCTCAAGTCCTTGAATTGGTTATTTAAACAGTCATCTAACTACTCAGTCAAGGATGTTGTCATTGAGGGCACTTGTGGCTTGCTTGATGAATTGTTAGGAGATCATTCCATTCCCTGGCGAGGAGAAAATGAAAATGATCTTTTTCTCCCTTCAATCACATATTCCTTATCGAGATTGCCAGATATGTGGTCAAAATCCTCCACGGTAGATGAAATTGGACAGAATACTGCATATGGCCGGTTGATTGTGACTTTCATAAAGACTTCTGATTCTCAATCTCTGTTGGATGTAAAATGTCATGTAAAAGACTGGGAGGCCTGGAAATCTCGAATAACAAAAGCACTAGCTGATGCTTATGGTAAGGCGCTCAAGAAAAGGTATCATACCCTATCTAGCTGCCTATTGAATTGGGGTGGTCCTAACCTACTTCGATCTGAAATTAAATCAAGCAGTGGATTCTTGCATCATTGTGCAAGATATGGAAATGTTGAAGACTTTTATGGTTTAGTGAATCAAGGAATAGACCTCAATTGTTGTGATTCTAAAGGTTGGACTGCTTTGCACAGTGCAGTACATGCTAGCAATCTGGATATGGTTATTTCTTTTGTTGAACAAAAGCCAGCTCTGGTCTGTGCTCAGACAAAATTATCTTCGATTGCTCAGCCAAATGTGTATCGGACCGCTCAAGCAAATGTGTATGGGATCTTATCATATACAGCCCTTGATCTTGCTGCTCTTCAAAAGAACTCTGATATAGTGACATACCTTCTGAAACATGATGCTAAATCATCATCTCACACTTCTCTCTATTTTAACATGTCACAAGATGTAAAGAGAGTGAAGCTTTTGCTTGACTGTGGATGGGATAGGACAGTAAAGGATGCTAAAAGAAAGACATTGCTTGATATTGCACACAGCAGATATAACAATGCCCTTGTGGAGTATCTGGAAAATTATCAGACTGTTAGGCTCCCCCCATATGGAACAGTCTTGAATGTTGCAGATGAAAAAGCACCATGATGTCTTCAATCTATATATCAATATCACTATCCCTGGAATACATCTGTTATACTCTAAATGCAAACACAGAAATTGATTATATATGTAGATATAATCACTATGAACATATATATATATTGACATGTCTATGATTACAACTCACCATTTACAGACTGTTGATATCTCTTTGTCCCCTGATTTGCTTCTCTTACACTGCTGGTGCTGGAAGGTGTTTCCATTGGAAAAAGTGTAAAAGAAAGCTGTTATGCTTTTCTAAAGTGCCAATTTCTGAGGGAAAAGGGCACTTTCCCTTTGTTCAAAGACTTTTTCTCTTAGAAAATGGCACTTGGGAAATGGCATAACAACCTTCTTTTACACTTTTTCCAATGGAAACACCTTCTGATGCCAGCAGTGTTATCTATATCCACCAACTTACATTGACCAGACTCTCTGCTTTTTAAACACATACACATTTTCTTTATATGCTGATAAGATCCAACTGGGGCTGAACACAGAAACCCACCAAGGTGTTAGCCTACTGACTCTATGACCTAGAATTTGTCACACCCTATAATGGTCCCCAAAACCTTCCAGAAAACCTTCCAGAAAACTGACCAAAAGTTGCAATCTCTTCTGCTTAAGTCACTCTGTGATGCTATCAATGTACAACTTACCTTCCCACTCTTTGAATATGGTGCAGCCTTGTTTTGTCATTTGTGTGAACAGTGAAGATGCTGTTCTACACTGATTCTTGTACTGATTGGTGATGTATTATCCCTTTCCTTTCTAGCATGACATCTTAGCAATGCATTACTGCCTTGACTGGTGAAAATGCATTACTAATTCTTAAACTACCTGGTGATGCATTATCTCTACCTTTTTAGTGCATCTATGTCAATAATGCATTACTGACTCTTGTATTGTCCTCTTCAAGTTGTTACTTGACCAATCAGTCATGTAATACTGACTCATGCATTACTGATTTTGACATTACTCCTCTTTTTCTGCTTGACTTTTTGCATTACTCCTTTCATTTCTGTATTTTTTCCTACTACATCATTGGTTCACTCTTGAACATGCATTATTGACCCCCTTTTCATGCGGGCCACTTGCCCTTTTAGATAATAGTGCCTATAACTAAATGCAATATTTTTATTTGCAGAGCAGAGATTGATCCTGATAAAGATTTATTTTGAGCAACTTCTTGTCTTTACAATGTTTCCTTATTTTATTTTCTGTTAAAACATGTATGTAGTGAATACATCACACTTATCCTTATCTCATTATGTTGTAGTATTGCTGCTCAAATAGACTGGATTGTTGAGTGTGAAGTAGGGAAAATGGCAGTTTAGATCCCCATTGAAGAATGAATTCAGCTGCTCAACCATTTTGTCAAAGCAGATGACAACACCAATGCTGAGTGGTTGTGGCCCTAATCTAATGCTCATTCTACTCACTCCTTATCTTTTTGTTCCTTGTTCTACATAATGGTGGCTTAGTTTGCTCTTGATGAACTGAGAGTTGCTCAATTACCTTTGCCTCATTTTTCTGGGATCTGAAGTGCTTGATTCCAGATTTAATTGCACCTTGAGGTGTAGTCACCGTCTCTTCATCACTCAATTGAAACTACTCATAGTATTGTGCTGATCTTGTTTAGCAGTCCAGACACCAGAGTCTGCCAGTGTGCTAATGAGTTGTGTGTCTCAGGAATTCTGTTTATGGACATAATTCACTTGCTCCTTCTCTGAGCAAGCTCAAGTTTAGGTGGCCAGCAAGAATCTCAAAGACCAGGTCAAACAATGTGTTAAAAAAATATGTCTTCAAAATCTCGAAGGTGGCATAGTACAGTGCTGTGAAAGGGTTGGAGTGGCAAATTAGTAGTAAATGAACTGGAGGTAGGTGGTTTGGCTGACACAATATCAGCGACTAAGGGTGACAGATAGAGAGGCACAGTAAAAATCCGATTACCTGTTGACACAATGATGTGGACAAGGAGCAACACAAGAGACTGTCCTCGGCCTACTTCTTTCACTAACTAGACACTATGCCGAGAACAGTCAGCGAGTCTGAGGCTGCCGAATGATATATGTACATGTTGCACAGAGGCCTCCGGAGAGACCTCCTTACCCTTGGAATCCCCCCTCTTCCGGACGAGCAAAGTCCGATGCTTTGTGATACATCTAAGTGTCATTTGTTGTTGGATCACTTGTAACCCAAACATAGCTCCTTGTCCGACTTATTTCTTTCTTTGCAAAGAGTTTGATCGCATGGCACCTCGCCCAAAGGTGGCAAAATG
>JAGGAU010000425.1:0-12227 GCA_017657275.1 Termitomyces sp. T108
GCCGTGGTCTCAACGGCTGGCAATGGATCTTCGTACGTTGAGCTACCAATTATGCAAGGTCTGTGTTAACGCTATTCCAGATCATTGAAGGCGCTATCACTATTCTCGTCGGTGTCGTTTGTTACATCTTCTTCCCGGAGTTCCCAGACAACAACCGCTTCTTGACTTCGGAACAGACGAAGGTACGTCACGCACGATATGCTTTGCTCGGATTGATTTTAACCATGGCCGTAGCTCGTACTTGATCGCGTCGAGCAAGACAGAGGCGATGCGATGCCTGACCAGATGACCTGGCAAAAGCTCCGCCTTCACCTCAGCGACTGGACGATGTGGGCGTTTGGTAAGGATTCTCCACATTGTCACATGCGATGGTTCTAATGCGCGTTATCTATCTCAGGTCTCATGCTGATGAGTGCAACCATACCTACCTACGCCATTGGTGAGACTTATATCCGTTATGTATGTTAGAAGTCTTAACCTAGAATATAACAAGTTACTCCTCAGTCTCTGGAATAACGACTCAATTCTATGCATACCTAGAATATAACAAGTTACTCTATGGTATGCGTAAGTAACGATGTCCATTGTACATGTAAATAGTGCGCTCACCCTCAGTCTCTGGAATAACGACTGAGGGTGATTGTCATTCTCTCCCGCATATATATCACCATCAATTTGATTACGACCCTGACTGCTGCCCTGACTTCCGGTGACCAAAGCGAGTGCGCACGGTGTAACGCGTGATCTCTCAACAATGTAGCCTTCTGGCGTCTAACGCGTCCCAGGGTTCTTTGTGCCGATCATTCTTTCTTCCATGGGTTACCATGTTCGGGATTCTCTGCTCCTTTCTGCTCCACCGAGTCTTTTTGCTGTACGCTAAGTTAACGTCTGCGTTTCGCACGTTGCTGACATCAGAAATGGATAGGTCATTTTCGCCTTCGGATTTGCCTACATTTCCGACCGTACCCAGAAACGAGCCCTCCTGCTCGCCATTCAAACCATCCTCACAATCATTGGTCTTGCCGTGACTGCGTACACGACGAACAATGGAGCTCGCTACTTTGGTACGTCTGGTATTTCTCTGACTCATTGCAAGATTCTGATGTTCCATCAGGTCTTTGCCTCACCAACGTCGGAGCTTGCGCCAGTGTTCCTGGTATCTTATCATACGTAAGTCTGAGTTTCAGATACCGCGACAGTTGTCCTGACTTGAGCAATCAGAGCGCTAACAATGTAGTATCTCACACCAAGGTCTGTAACATCCTGCTTCAGGGCAAGGTTCGTCATGCTAAAGACACCACAGCGATCCGTTTCAACCGCCGTTATCGTCACATTTGGCGGCATTGCTGGTGTATTTGCCACTACTGTGTAAGGTTCCGCCATCTCATATCGAGTTTGCTTATCAATATGATTCTTCTTCTCAGATTCCGTCAAAAGGATTACCCAAGGCAAGTTATTCGACTATTGATATGACCCAGTTGCTGATTTATGTTTTCCAACAGGTACATGAACGGTTTTTGGGCCACAATGGGCTGCCAGTTCCTTCTGCTCGTCTTGCTGGCCATGACGTCATTCACATTTATCCGAAGGAATAGGCTCGCTCGTGAAGGAAAAATTGGCCCCTTGGAAGGTCAACCAGGATTTTACTACACTATCTAAATCTAGCATGTCCACGATCGCACTATACTTAGACAATGATTTAGTCAAGGACTTGGCCCGTGTAGCATATCTTCCTGTATTGTGACAATCCTCATTTACGAACATATCCCTCATTTACGCACATAATTACGCACAATAACAATCATCGCATACTTCATTTGACAAGCAGTCTGCAATACAGTTTTCTTGACATACCAGAGGAATTTTCACAAATAAAATATGATTTCAAGGGACAAAAGGTGGAATATACAATAGGGTTATACACAGTCGCAGATTCGAGGCTGATATGAGAGTGGAGTTGATGTCTGTTTTCAGACACCTCTCACCAAAAACCATCGGAGTCTAAATTTGTGTAATTGTAATTAGTTGCACACACACTGTCGCGCGCACGCCGCTCATGACTATACTGCACGCTCCGAGAAGGAGACCCGACAAGCCTCGCAGAAGCTGAAGAAGCTAATCCACCCAATCCACTCTCAAATCTGCCTCAAATCCGCTACTATGTGCTACCCTAATATATACTCCTTACTTACTTTGGTAGACACATACTTATCTCTGCGATTCTCATCTCTCTTACGAGCGGACATGTCTGTTTGGTCCGGCTGACCGGCTCTTATCTCTCGAAGACACAACGCCGCTACTCTCCCGAAGTCCTTGCGATGAGTCGAACGTGGTTGCCGCCGAGTCAGATGCTGATACCTTCATCGAACATTGCGGATGAATCATATGCATCCCCTCGGCTGCGTCAGTGTTCAGACATACGGTCCTGACACACTTGATATTTTTTCCTCTGCCTTGGTATGCAACAAGCTAGCTTCGAGATGTTTCAAGGACCGAGCAAGAATAGCCAGTATTCATATACTCCACTGACATCGAGATACGAAGGGAAAAGTCATGTATGTACATCACTACTGACGGGAGAACCTTGCTCGGGGCTGTGAATACTTTACAAGCACTGTAGGAAGGTCATTCAAGTCAATTAATCGACAAGGAAGCGAAATACATACTTGTGAATGGTATGCATTAATTACCTGACAAGTGTACGGAGACACACAAGTAGTTGGTCCTTCCCAGCCAATGCTATATACATCTGTCAGCCACTATACCATAGATATCATGGCGTTGCGCACCCGCCGCATTGACCCCAGTGGGCTTGCTGAGACCCAGATGATGTAGTCGTTGGAGGAACAGACGTGATCGGCGTAGAAGTGGGCGAGGTAGTAGATGTTCCGGAGCCACCGGTTATACCAAACCACGCGAGAACATCGTTTTCTTGAGTGGGGATATTATGATCGATACCAGCTGCACTGATGGCTTGGAAGTTCGGCCCATAGACCGAACGAGTCCAGTTAGGGACGGGAGAATTCGACGTGACAGAAATTGGAGTTGTAGTATAACCAAAGACATTGGTCCACTGTTTAATACCTTCCGCAAAGTTAGCATAGTTGAGAGTAGTATCACTATGAGTAGAGTTAGACAGCTTTGTGATAGTGTGACAATGAAATCACTTACAGTGTTCCTTGCCAAATTTGCATCTTTGGATAGACACCAGTATATCCAGGGTATCCACTTCTGACAAGGTCACCCTAGTCGAACATTCAACAAATGGAAACAGGTTTTTGGAAGAAAACTTACCCATTCTTGTGGCGTTTTTGAAATGGTTCCAGTGGCACACGCTGAGTTCCACAAACTAGGTCCAGCGAAGCATCCATAAGGAACACCTGCAAAAGCCGAACCTGCCTTGAAGAGATCAGGATATGCACCAGCAAGGACGTTTGTCATCATCGCTCCAGAGGATGTACCAGTTGCGAAAACGCGATTAGGGTCTACGTTCCAATTTGCGATTGCATAGCGAACTGCCGAGGCTATGCCTAAAGAGTCCCCTCCACCATCATGAGTAAGTGTAGCGGTGGTGTGAACATCCCAACATCCTCCACTGTCTGGGGCATCAGGGTAGATGACAAGGAAGCCATGCTGATCAGCAAGGTTGGCGTATTGGGTACCCGTGAAGTAAGCCTGAGCCGTCCCTTGGCAGTAGTGAATAGCGACGATTAGAGCAGGAGAAGCTGCTATGTTCGGGGGACGGTAAAGGAATATCCCGACATTGGTTGGGTTCTGACCAAAATTGGTGACTTGTTGTAGTTGACTAGCGACAGCATTGCCGAGTACAGTGAAGGCAGCGACCGTCAAAAACGTGAGAAGAGGGCGAACAAACATCTTGCCGCCGTTGTAGAGCTACAGCCGCTCGCCAATTCTTTGGCATTTTTATAGTAGGAACGGAATATCTACACGGGCCGCGTCGCAGTATTCTCGACAAAACGTCGATAACAATTCGAGTGGGCCCTCGGATCGAACCTCGGCACAAATAGAAGATCAAAACTTCTCAGTGTCTAATCGGTGCAAAAGTCTCTAGAGTCCGTAAGGGTAGGGAGGTGAAGTCAGGTGACTTGGGATACACTGCAGCTGACGAATCACGAGACAACGAAAGGCATTGACGTGCAATACGGCACAATTGAGAGTACTTATAGACTAGATGATCGTCATGAGTTCACGAGCCGGCGTGTCCTGATGATGCCTTTATTGCAAGCTCACCTGGACCACGGCGTTGCAAGGTTGTAACAGGCAACAAACGGACAAGACAAGCGTGAGAGCCCGGCTTGTTAATGTATGAAAACATCATTGGGTTTCTTCTTTGCATGCGGTTCCGGAGAGGCCGTTGGAGGATCTATATCTACGTCGCAGGCCAGGTATGTCTTGCAAGTCTATCCTCCATCACTCTGAACTTTGATGAACGCTTGCAACATTCCACGAATGTCATCCATACACTCACGTGGCCTTATTTCGCTTCCGTCACGAATATCGTTTCCCTTGAGCGAACCTTAATTCTGGCGGTCGGTACGTGGGCGTTGGTGAATTTCCGTGATGAGATAGTTGGACAATAAGAATGGTTTTACTTAGATTCAGGTATTGCGAGACGATGGGTGAGAAATCGATGATATTTCTCGGTCCGGTGAGTTCTCGAGCCGACCTGTCCGAGAAAGAGAGGCCGAAACTCAAGCTAACTACTGGGGACTAATTGTGTTACGAGCAGGATATAGGTAATGGTATGTAGAGCGAAATAGAACGAAGTAGGGATGGTGGGTGGGGAAACAAACGCGCAACGCGATGTCAGATCTAATACGCGAGGGTCTGCGAGCGCAGTGTGAGACGACGTGTAATGCTGGAAGTGAGTACGTACCTGCGAGCGCAGTGTGAGACGACAGGTCGCCTTGGCCGCGCTCGCCGGTTTTAAATGAGTGAGTAGACAATGGAGGATTGTTTGAAAGAGATAAGATGTGATATTGTGATGGGTAAAAGAGAGATTAGATGATTTGGAGCCCGAATTAACCCCGGGCAACCACCCCTCATCCACTTGCCCGATTCAATTTCATCATGGACTTCGCATCCCCACCCCTTTCCCTTGACCTCAGCCCTGGGACTTAATGAGTCCCACATCTGACCCACAGCCCACCAGCACTCGCTCCCTGTGACTTATCCCCAGCCCCAGAGCTTGCCCCTGACCCCCAGAGTTCCCTCTCCAGCCCTCTAGACTAGCCTTGGTCCCTCCATATTGTCAGGTTCCACTGACCATGGGGGCTCAGACTACTGGGCAATTTGTTACTTAGTGGATGTGAAGTGTACTTGCAGGCAGTGTTGTTCGAGTGCAGGGGTTCGAACCAGTGTTGGGGGTTGGGTATGTATGGGGAAGTATTGAATAGGCACTACGAGGGCTGGAGGGGAAGCTCCAGGGTTGAGGAGCGGGCTCTGGGGTCAAGGAAAGAGTTCCCAGGGGTTAGGGGTGAGCTCTAAGGCTGAGGGCGAGTCCCGGGGTTGGCTCCAGGGTTGGGCTCAGTGGGGGAAAGCGTGAGTTAGGTTAGGTGGGGGCCTAATGGAGAAGGAGTGGGCAGAAGGAAAACAGAGGAAGAGAGAACAGAGATCAGAGAAGAAGGGGCAAGACTCAGAGGTGGGAACCGGGAGAAAGGGAAAGGAATAGATTGCAGAATAGAGAAGAAAGGAAGTAGAGATAAAGAAACAGACTAGATAAGAGCAGAGTAGTGAACCGGAGATGAGATGAGTCAATGAGACATGGCTAGAGAAGCGAGGAGATGAGACAGACAGGTACAGGATGTAGGTAATATCAACACTACTCTAACAAGTACGCGTGGGGCCCTATATACTGACTACAGGTCTAAGGATTGATCCAGGGACATAGGAAGTTGTGGAGGTCACTGTGGGTGTTGGGTATTGTGCAGCGGCCATGCTGCTGTTTTGAGAGCCACAGCGGTGCTGCGTGGGGGGAAATGTGGCACCACAGGGCGCAGTGAGGCAGAATGTGGGACTGGTGCTTTTTGAAGCGAAACGCATGGTGCCGGCGGTGCTTGGTATGTGGAATGTTGCACGGTGATGCGTGGAATGATGCATGGTAATGCGTGACACGTCAACTGATGCACGTTGTCCATGTGGTTGCGTTCTGGGGCTGCCCAGAGTTATTGGTGATGTCTGGGGTGGGAATTGCTGGTTGATTGGGGGTGATAGCTGTGTCAGGGGTCAGTGATGTCTGGGGTCAGGGACTGCCAGTGATTGGGGTGATGGCCATGGGGTTGCTGGCGGTTGGAGTGATGGCCAGGGTTGGCTGGGTCCTCCTGGGGGTCGGGTCATGTGCGTGGCCTTTGGGGCTGTGCGAGGTCCAGGGGTTTGGCCCAGGGGCAGGGTTGTAACACATACTCGTTCTCTTCTCCCCAAACCCTTGATCCATATGCTGCACCCCACAACTCTGGTTGTGCACGTAGACCTTGTGTTCACCAAGTAAGGATTTGCCCAGTGGTCTGAGCCCCTATAGTCAGCAGACATTGCACTAACCAATTGTGATATAGTAGATGCTACTGCTGCAGGGGGTCCAACAACCCCACCAAGGACAAAATTGGAACCTCTTTCCTCCACAACTAACATCACAACTGGGAAGAGCATGAAAACAACAGACATGGGCAGACTTCCATTGGGCAACAAAACAGGCTTAAAAGCCCTTTTTCATTTATGTAGTCTAGGTAATGTCAAGTTGTTAGCTCAAGATGGTTTATTGACACTATATGTGCTTCACAGCACATACATTTTTTTTGTTACTTTGTTTGAATGATTTGTTGAAATATATGGCATCTTTGACACCATTTCTTGCTCTGATCACTGCACCAACAGTGCATCTAAGCAATAAGTTGCTTCCATCTTGAGCAGCAGTATCTGAGTAGTTACGCCAGGATGATTTTTTTGTTCTGCAATGTAACTGCTCAAATTCTAGACTTTTGCTGTGTATGTCAATGCATGGTGGTATTAGAGTAGTCATACTCATGTACTTGACTCTAGAACCAAGACCATGCCTTGGGCTGGGTAGACTATAGCAAAACCATACCATGGTCTAAAGAGGAGGTGTGTAACCAACGGGTTACCTCTGGCATACTCACTGTATGTGTAGCATGCACTGAACTGTATTTAAGTGCCAATACACATCCATAGATTATATCAGAACAACATCTTGTATTCACAACATATCTAGTCTAATCCAATAATTTGGTCTGATTCAGCTACTGCATGATACATGCAAGATTGTTCTATCTGTAGCCAACAGCTACACTTTGACTCAATAACAGGAAGGTCAGTCAGCAGGTCAATGACATCAATGTCAGTGTTCTCATCTGGTGACCTGTTCTCTTTATTTGCCACGGTACACTGTCTGTCAGCATGCTGCTGTTGCTTCAAGCATGAGAAACACATGATTGAGAACTGGTTATTAGGCATTAGATTGAAATTTGACGCATCCACCAATAGCATATGCTGACATTGCCACATTTCTGATAAGTGGGAGGGTCCATTTTGTCAGGTTCCGTTGACTGCGGGGGCTTCTTCCTAAGCAAGACCTTACGAGGTGGACTCAAGGTAGCTACAGTTACAAAGTCCTACATGAATACAAGGTCCAGGGTTGGTTCCAGAACTAGTGCGGGTGAATCTGGCTGTGTAGAGGAGTAAGGGGGTTAGGTACGGGCTGTGGGAGTAAGTCCAGGGTTGTGCCAGGGTTCCGGGGGTACGAGGCATGGGTCTGGGACTACTGAGGTGAGTCTGGGCTTGGTCCAGGAAGGGCGAGGTGAGACCAGGGCAAGACAAGCCGTGAAGGTGAAAAGGGACGAGAAAAGTGAACAAAAATGAGACGAGATTGAACAAGGAAAATGAGTCAAGGATGGAGAGCAAAGGAAATAGACTGGGAAGGAAAAAGACTTGAAGAAGATAGAATAGAAGTTGACAGGAGTAGACTGAGAGACTGAGACAAGATACGATAGTATGAGGTGAAGGAGATTGGGACAAGATAATTTCAATATCAACACTAGTGTACAGATTGTCTACTTAGGCCTTAAATACTTACTCTGCAGGTGGACTCTGGGAAGGCAGGCTCAGCCTGGTTCAGTGGTCAGGTGTCAGGCGTGATTGCCGGGGTGATCACTGGGTGATGCGGGTGATGGCAGTCAGACCATAACTGCGGGTGTCGGGCATGATTGCCGGAGTGATCACTGGGTGATGGGACTGATTGCTGGGGGGTGCCGAGGTGATCTGTCTGAGGGTGGCCCATGCCATGGGAGGTTCCGGGTTGATGCGGGAGGTTCCAGGGTCTCAGTGATTGCCAGGTGTCAGGGTCAAGGGGGCAGTGAACCTGGGAGTGACAGGTGTCACCATGGCGGCTGTCACGGTGTCATGATGGGCGGCGGGGGCGGTTGGTGTTGTCCCAGGGGAGTATGGGGGTGTCAGTGGTATTGTCCCGGGGTGGTGGGCGAGCTCCGGGAGGGGGTCATGACACATTTAGGCAACAAGAGAACTTTTCGAGAAGTTGGCGCGTTGATGCGTTGACAAATCATGAAAGAAGAACCTTCATTTTGTAATACATTATACTGATAGGCGAAAGGAACCCCACAGAATCACTACCAGTGATGTCACCCACCAGCCAGCGTTGTTGAAAAAATCCCATTAGTCCAGCGTCGGCATCCTCCGAAGGTCACATGGGTTGCGAAGAAGTTGCTGGATCAATAGTGTTCACTGGGTCTCGAAAATCCTCTCCAGAGTAATGAGAATTAGTCACTCTGAAACAAACCTTCCTTGCTTTGCAATGCTGGTATGTCTTGTGGTTCTTTAGCTTTGACGTGGCTAATCTATCAATTCTCCCTCAAACCAGTCCACGCTCTCTAGGAGAGTATCGTGGTTCATTGTGGCGGAAATCCTCACGAGGCTCAACTACTGGTACTCTGAATACTGTGAATTCTTCGAGATGGAACTTCCTTTCCAGGGAACATTGGACATCTATCCGATGCCATTTAATACTATCCTGAAGATTGGAGAGCGCACTCGTGAGGAAGAAGCACTTTCAATGAAACTGGCTCACTCTCTCGGACTTCCTGTCCCAAGAGTTCTGTTTTATGCCAATTCTCCGGACTCAAAGGAAGGTGCAATTTGGATGACGCGTGTACCAGGTCAATTGTTATCGCAAGTGTGGCAAACCCTTTCGGATAGCGAGCGATCTACGATTATGAATGAATTGCACCAGTGTCTCCTTTGCCTGCGGGAGTGCAAAAATCCTCGTAGCCCAGAGATATCATCTATCACTGGTACATACATCAAGACCTTCCGCGCTTGCAATGGCATAATTCCCCCATGTGCTGACAAGTCTGACTTCTTTCGATATCTTGTTCGCGCTCAGAGCCATAGAGCTCGTGACCAAACGGATGAGAGTCGAGCGGAATATGATCAGGAAACAAAAAAAATTGAACATTTGGAAAATATGTCGCATTCGATTGTCTTCACACATGGTGACCTTATGCGGCACAACATTCTCGTGAAAGACGGACATCTCTCCGGTATCATTGATTGGGAGTGTGCGGGATGGCTTCCAGAATATTGGGATTATACTACTATGACCTTTCGTGGGTTCTCGACGCCTTCGTCTTGGCACTTTTCCATCTATAACAATCCTACTTTCAAGTATTACGAGGAGCTGATATGTGATTACGTCCTCACCTTTTGTACATACTCATCTTTTCCTTGTTAGTACATATTATCACCATGGATATCTATCTAGACTACATGCATCCATTTATGATCTCAGCATGATTTTTGCCACACTACATCCTGCATTCCAATTTTTCCAAGGCCTTCTTCAACTCGTATAAGTATGGTTTTTGAGCGCACTTCCACCACCCGAACGAACACGTCTCACGCCCTGAGGAATGTATCACTCTGCTCTAGGACTCCAATGACTTTGAACTTACTCATTGTCAAGCCTGCATCTTGGATTGAAATAAACAGAAACCTTATGGGTCTACTTGTGGGCATTGTACTTGCATGCACGGGTTTGCAGCTGCATAGAACAAAGACAAGCAACCTTAGCCGCTCATAGAAACCTTATTTTGGGCATCCTGGTTGGAATCACACGTTTATATCGTACAGAGAAATTTCTTGTCTTTCTTAGTGCATGTTATCAGTGCGGATAATATCTAGACTATATGCTTCTTAGCATCTTGTGCTACACCACATCATGAATCCGAGTTATTACAATGTCTTCTTCAAATTGTATAGTATTGTTATTGAGTGCGCTTCCACCACACAAGGAAGGCACAATAACACATTCACGCTCTGAGGATTGTATTGATACGTCAGTCTCAAACCTGAGACCGACATAAGGAAATAAGAAATGTCCCAATATACCCTAAACTGGCTGAAAACTGTAGACACGGGAACATACCTTAGTAGAATCATCGAAAAAAAGAACTAAGCATGAGAAACGACAATGCCAGCCAAGCAGTAGCAATGAGGGAAGTTGACCATCACTAAGTCAACGCGTGATGATAGCCAAAGGTTTGATCAAATGGGATCAAGAAATCAAAAATAGCCTGAAGATTGATGCAGCAATCTTGGATCATGATCTGAGATCAAAACATCAAACCTTCATGATGCAGCACCCTCCACATCAGCCAACAAGTCTGTAGTTGTCATCCTTGACCTTGAACCCATCAAACCAGCACCAGGAAAGGCATCAACACCTTGAGAGCAGTTTAGGCCTCAAAGGATGGGACCAGGAGAGAAACCAAGTGAGTAAAAAGGATTAGCCATGGATAGGCTAATTCTTTCTCCGCTACAGGCTTTGAGACCATGCCAAGCAAGCAGCAGCACACCAGGTACAACCAGGACTGACAGTATCATGTGAATGACATGCTGGTTCATGTGTGCAAGGAGGAGTACAAAAGGAAGTGGATTGGAGGGGATCAGGCAAGCAGTTTACTTGCCACATCTCGGAGTCTCCAGGGAGTGGACATCTTAGGCCTAGGAGCTCATAGCAGACTTTGGGTACTAGTACTTTATACTAGTTGAACCTTTTTTGCATTTACATTGCATGAACCATTAAGTATCAATAAAGATCAAACCTTTTGCTATATTTCAAAAGTGTGTGTTGAGTGTAAACTTCAGCTGCTGTAACTAGCAAATCAAAAGACCTATTCAATCTTGATTTTAAGGTAAACAACATCAGTCGTCCACAAAAACCTTATGGGATCTGGCTGTGTGCCTTAGCATTTGAATTACATGAATGGTTGGCAACTGCATAGCTTGTCTACATCTATGTATTTTAACTTGGCTTTTTTTGACATCTTCTTGTGCTGTGTCCCAGTGGAGTGCAATTTATGTTCGAGTATCTGTAGGGATCAAGATATGCACATCACAACACATGACTCATGTCGCAAGGAGAGGGAAATTTGAGGTGAAAAGAACTATACAGTTCAAAAGGGATAATGATCAGATTTGGAGAACAGGCACCTCAGTTGTTTTACCATATTGACTGAGGTCTCTGTGCCCTCAGAACATCCTTTCAGGACAATTTTGGCTAGATCTAAGCCTATGGAATTGCAGTAAAGCTGAAGTCATGACCAGATGTGTGACTGGATTTGAGCATAATTGAACAAAGTGAAATTAGAGCTGGATTCAAGTCTTGAGTTGGCATGTCAAATACAGTAAAGTTGTGTCAAATTTGAATGTTGAGTCACTGAATTCAAAGTTCTAACTGAAGGCTAGATGTCAGCCTTGAGCCCAAAGTGAGGTTAGAACTTGATCTAAGCCTAGAGTTAGCTATATATATAACCAAATAATTTGAAAATTGGTGTTCCTGTCATGCTGCTTAGAAATCTGGATCCAACCAAGGGACTTTGCAATGGGACAAGAATGATTGTCACTCAAATCAGGTCCAGAGTCCTGAAGTATGCCAAGTTTGCAGGTTCTACTGTCTTAATTCCAAGGATCAATCTTAATGCCTCTAAAGAGGATTTGCCTATTCCATTGCACAGAAGACAGTTTCCAGTTTGACTATGTTTTGCTATGACCATCAACAAGTCTCAGGGGCAATCAGTCAAACATGTTAGGTTGAATCTTAGGTCACCTGTGTTCTCTCATGGACAACTTTATGTAGCCCTTTCCAGATGCACATTAGGGAACAGGATTAAAGTGATTTT
>JAGGAU010000427.1:0-12148 GCA_017657275.1 Termitomyces sp. T108
GAAATGTTTGCAGGCTCTCTAGGTAGAGGAGCCCTGTTTGGCATTCTGGCTCTTCCTTCCACTAAGATAATCCAGCCTCTCTGTACATCAGCTGGTATTACCTCACACTCAGCAATCTTGTGGCCTTGTCCCCAGCAATAAAAGCAATGGAGACTGCCCCCTTGAGTTGCAGGTGGCATGGAGTTGAACCCTTCTCCTCGACTGCCATAGCGTCCTCCAGTTGGCAAGAGGCTATTTCACATTTCTAGCTGGCCAGCCTGTATGGCTTGCATAGCACTTTGAATGCTGCCTACTTGTTTCCCCATGGTCACAATGGTATCTTGTAGATGTGCCATTTTCTCTTCTGACTCCTCATTCTTTACTTGTCTCTGATTATTTTCCTCTCTTTCTATTGGCCTATCCCTAGAGTTTTTCCCAAAAGCACCATCAATAAGGGTGGACACAACTGTCATCACTTCAGACAACTCATATTTGTTGTCTTTGTGCCTGTTCCTAGTTGGCTCCTTGTAATGGCCATATTTTGAAATCAACCTCTCCTCTATTACATCTGCAAATGCTGGGGTAAAGCATCCCATGAGTTTATTGACAAGGGAGCCATTACCCATAACATCTGCCAGCTTCTTTGCCTCAGCTCTAAATTTTCTCAGTAGAGAATGGATTTCTCCTGTGTCACTCCTACTCAGTCTGGCATGCTCTCTGCAAATCCGATCCAGGTTAGCAACACTGCCTGTATTGTCAACTGCTTCTGGATAAGAGTCTTGGATTTCTTTGATAAAAGCTTTCCAAGAACTGCCTTCTCCATAAGAATCAAAGCCTAGCCATTCCTGTTCTGTTTGAGCATCCACATATTCCAAGATCCTTCTCTTTTTCTCTTTATCATTTGTAATACCAGCATGATCAAACAAAGATTCCATCTTTTGGACAAATCGACGAACCTCAGAGGGTTCATTGTGCCTAAATTTTGGAGCATCCCTGCTATCAGCAAGTGGCATTTTATAGTGGTATGGTTGCTGTTGCAACTGTGGTTGTGTTTGTGGTAATTGGGGTTGTGGTTGTTGTTCCATAGTTTGAGATGAACTAGGTATTTCTAGGACAAAAGTAGCAGTTGGTGCTGGTTGAGTTGAAGACTTGTACTTTTCAGTGTGAAGTTTTCGCTTTCTAAGGACAATGCCTGAATCCTCTAGAACAGCAACAGTACCTTTGCTAGATGCACGAGTTTCTCTTTTCTTTGGAGTAACAGAGGGTTTTACCCTTGGTTTAGTAACCTTAGGTGAACCGGGCCAAGACCCAGGTGGTGCGAAACTAATGTTTCTTTTAGTTGGACTCCTCAAAGGAGACCTAAAAGTGTTTGATTTGTGTAACTGCAACCCCTTGCGGTGGGCTCCAGATGATGCGAAATGGACTGAGTTTAGTCCGACAATTTGATTTGATCTTATCTGATCTTATCTTATCTGATCAGATCTCTTTCCAGTTCACAAGTTTCATTGGGTGTTTAGCTACACGCGTGCACACTTTTATTGTATCACAAGATGTTAATAATTTATATTTGGTATTTTGAAGCTTGTGCAATTGTCAAACTTAATTGAAGACTGATCAAAAACTTCCAATTTTCCCAAAGGACACCACGCCGTGACAACTTGGTCTGTCCTCCCTTTCCAATCCCCTTCCCTTTTATACTGCTCCTTGTGCGCATGGACCCTCGCAACGTCCACATGACAGCGTTGGTCTTTGTGGTACCCAGTATGCCGTCGTGGCCTTGGCGAGGTCTAGGCGCATCCTGGCATGAGGTTTAGCCTTGGAAAGGCTAAACCTAGTCCTTTGTTTGCTCCCGCTGTTGTTTGGGCTCAGCTGTCGCTTCTTTCGTAGCTGTTTGCAGGGTCATGGGCATTTACGGGGGTTGTAGCCATTGAAGATGAGGTTATGAACTTGCTGGGAGGCGCTCAGTTTCATGAAGGTTTGATGCTCTGATCTCAGATCATGATCTGAGATTGTGGCATCAATCTTTGAGCTATTTTTGTATGAAGGTTTGATTTCGTGATCCTGGATCATGATCTGAGATCATAAGATCAAACCTTTGACACAGCCACTCCTGTTGGCTATCGCTGCTGACTGATGTAGTGATCGTTTGCTTCCCTCATTGCTACAGCTTTGCTGGCGCTTTTGTTTCTCGTACTTAGGGTTCCCTAGTGTTTTGCAAGGTATGTTTCCCATTGTCTACAGTTTTTGACAATGCAGCTTACAGTTTTCAGCTGGTTTTTTTAAGGGTATTTGGGATGCTACCTCTACTTCCGTTGGTCTCAGGTTTGAGACCAGCATAACACTGTAAATGGAGTATTGGGGTCTCTCTGCTGCCGTTGTTGTTCTTTTCCTTTGCTGCTTGTTGCTCCCTTGCCTCATGCTTCTTCTGTTCTTCTGCTGCCCAAGCTGCCTGTTGTTCTTGCACTAACCTCAGACCTTCATCAAAATTGAGCCACCTTGCATTAACATTGAGTTTACAACACTTGTGAGGTCTATTTTCTTTGGTATTGAGCCACCTTTGGAGATTGCAGATTTCTGACCCCACAAATGTGCAGTGTGCTCAAAGCATTGAAACTGTCAGGTTCCGCTGACCACGGAGGCTCAGACCACTGGGCAATTCCTTACTTGGCATGCACAAAGTCTATACGCACAACTGAAGTAGTGAGCACAGCATACAAACTGGGACTGAGGGGGTGAGAGCGAGTACAGAGGGACCAAGACTGGTCCATGGGGCTGTCAAGGAAGCTCCGGGGTCTGGGGATGAGCTCCAGGGCTAGGAATAAGTCCTGGGAGAGAGAGAGTAGGTAGGCCGGAATTTAGACACAGGACTTGCTAAGTCCTGGGGCTGGAGTTGAAGGGGGAAAGGCAGAGGAGTGGTGAAAGAGTTGGGGACTTGAAGAGAGTAGAGGCAAAGAGACAAGAGGGAAGAGAAGATTGGAGGGAGATGAGAGAGAAACTTAGAAAGAGGGCCAGAGATGGAGAACAGATAGATTGGAATGAGAACAAGACAAGTAGTACAGGAGTAGAGTGAGAAACAAGTCGAGTACAAGAAAGTGAAGAGTTAGAGATGAGATAAGAGAAATTGATTGAGATAGTAAAGGAGTTGAGCTCAAGACCAGGAAAGTATGCAATATCAACACTACCATACCAGATGCTACACTACAGCTTATATATGAGGGGGGCAGGCATGCTCTGGGGCTCAGGCCCAGGCCTTGTGGCGAGTTGCGGTGCAGGGGTCCTTGCTAGGGCCCAGGGTTTGTGGAAGGCATAGTACAGGCGTACTGAGGCTCTTGCTGAAGCCCAGGGATCATGCAAGGACGCTGCAGATGTCGGCGTCAGTCGAGTGGCATAAAAGAAGCTCACAAAGGAAGACCTTGCTTTGGGAGCACGGAAAGTATGGATGTTGCGGGGAGGCAAGGAGTCGACCAAAGAGGAGGTGTGGGGTGTGGAGTTCAGGCCAGGGCAATGCGTTGATGCGCAAGTCATGATGGTTACCCGATTGGGAAGGGAGGGCGCTGGGGGTTGCCAGTGATGGGCTGGGAATTGCTGGGGTCAGTACCAATGGTGGTGTTGACAGCTGGGGATTGCTGGGGTGAGCGCTGATGGTGGCTTCAGCGGCTGGAGATTGCCAGGGCGGGCGCTGACGGTGGCATGGGTGTCCAGAGTTTGCTGGGGTCAGCGCTGATGGGTGTTGATGGCCGCTGATGTGCTGATGGCCGCTGGAGAGGACCAGTTGGGCCTGGGGTTTGTGGAGCTGACTCTACCAGGGCCGGGGCTGGATACCAGTGGTGGTTGGTGGTGTACCGGCGGTGGTTGGCGGTGTACTAGTGGTGGTTGGCGGTGTACCAGTGGTGGTGGTGGGTTGTGACAGAAACCTCAGAGTGGAGTGCCAGAATTTTATGCTCCAGCTCAACATTTCTTTTGAGAGGGCATTGAGCTGAGCTGTAACTGAAGTAAGTTGCCCAGTGTATTTTTGCTGTGTACTATGGTGATGACTTGCTGAATAAAACTGGCATGGAGAGATGGGACCTTGAATAGATGGATTGACATGCTCAGAGACATGTATGTTTGAAGTTGGTAGAGGTGTCAGCAAAACTGATGCAGGAGCTTGAGAAGGGAGCATCAAGTTTGTAGGAGTTTCAGGTGGCCAAGGTTGAGGGCTTTTGGTCATGCTATCATCAGATTGCACATCATCCAGTTCATTGTTGCTGTCAGATTCCTCTGTATGATAGGCAGCATGAATTTCATCATTGGAATCTTCAAAATGTGCATCTGTCATGAATGGGGAACTGTTGGGTACATGACATCCTGATGTAGATGTTGGGATGCTTGGCACATAGTCTTCATTGGTAAAAATGTTAGGATTGATGGGCCAGCAGCCACTCTTTTGAAATGCAGTGCAGATAGTTTCATGTTTGAAAGTTTTTGTATGAACATTCATGTATTCTTTGACAAAGTCTTCATGTTGTATCTTGGCACCTGTTTTATCCATGACCTCATCACATCACTCTGCCTAAGCATTTGCAAATGGATCAAAGACCCCAACATTGAGAGGCTGGAGTTTGTGGGTAGTGTGAGGTGGAAGACAGAAGAGGATAATGTTATTTTCACAAGCAATGTTAATAAGCTCAAGTGATTCATGTGAACTATGTCCATCATAAATCAAAAGAATAGGCTTTCCTGATGTATTTTGTGAAGTTGCCTGAGCAACAAAATTTTTCTTGAACCACTCCTTGCACAGAAAGTCATCAGTCCAGCCACTTTCAGACATGGAAATTCTGATGAAAATATGAGTGATGCTTTCAAAAATCCAAATCTGAAAGGATTCAGACTTACCCAATTTTATCATGAACCTTAAACCATTCTGGCTCAAACTCCTTTCCTGCAAAAACAAATCCAGGCAGTAGATAGGTGCCATCTGCACAAACACATTCAATGATGGTAATGAGCTTGAGGTTTCCACTATGTGCTCTATACTTAGGCTGACGTGTCCTGTGTATAAAGTATTTCCAATTTGCATTTTTCCACCCTCCACCTCTCTGACAACCCTTCTCATCCATATTGTAAATGTTCTCAATTGGGATATCAAATTTCTGGACAATTCCCAGGAGAAGGTCAAAGTGCTTGTTGACTGTGGGCCTGTTGAAGGCTTGACTGCATTTTGGATCCAGCCCTGATGGCTTGCCAAGCTTGATCTCAGGGAAGAGGAAAATTTAGTTTTTGCAGGGCTGTGTGCCACAAAGGGCCTCAGCCTTTTTTTGGATTGTCTGCTTACTGAGTGGGTGAGCAGTGTGATATAAAAAAATGATCCAATCAACAAGAACCGTCTCTGCCTCAGGAGAGAGAAGCTGTTGGTCAGTGCGAGCTTGTTGAGTAGACACATGTTTGCCATAAAAGCAGTTATGCAAAGTATGATAAGGAGGAGCCACACCAGTGCGATGCTTGATATCTCGAATGACATTGGAGATGTTGGGCTTTTCTTGGGCACAAAGCAATATACATGCTTCCTGGATGAGCTTTTCAACCTCAGGAGTGATTTGGCTGCATTTGGAAGCAGGATGGACAGGTACTCTTTGAGGTCACATACACTATTTCATGCCAGAGGAAGGTGAAAGTAGGAACCATGTTCAAGCATCAAACTTAGAGAACTACATACTTTTAATGAAGCCAAGCCAATTCAACAAACACGATGCATTGCAACCATGTGGACTTTGAAATCCAATCAAGGTCAAGCATTGTATGGTCACACATCCACACACTCCCTGCGTTATCTTCCCTTTGAATGCTCAAAATGCTTCAAACTTGACATGAAGCTTGTCTTCCCTATAGAGATGGCTTATACAAAATTTCATAGTGTTAACCTAAGTAGTGCCTAAATCCAGGGACCTTCAAATAGATTTTTGTGCTGTATTGGCCCATATTCACCTTATTGCAAACCAGTCCCAGCAAAAATTCACTGATCCTTTCAGGATTCAAGTTGAAATAGTATATAGTATTTGTATTCTCACAGGGATCAGGAGCACTGTGATTGCAATCTTTTAAATAATTGCATTTTGAAACACTAGGGCATTTTGAAACCCAATGGAAGTGATAGTATGTAACTTCACATGAAAACCATCTTGGGCGCCTCAATGACAGACGGATTGCTCTTCGGAACGGCATTCCATCTCACCTGAAACGAGGGCCTAATCAGACCAAATACGAAAATATCTTTGTCAACTTCTTCGCCTTCAAATCTAAGGATACTTAGCCTGTAGATAAGGGTGGAATCCAGCTTGATGCCACCAGAAACATGCATGATCCGCTTGTATACGTCGCCAGTCATTCCTGTTAGTCCCCAACGCCGCCTAACTATGATTCTCCTGTTAGTTCCTGGGACTTCCTGGAATTCACCCTCAGCTATTCCTGGACGAGTTGCGACCTGCGTATTTGACACTGATAGAGTTTGACCTACAGAGGATATTCCGATCTGGCTCGATACAGAGGTACGTCTTTCTTAACTTAACGGCTCGATTCTGCGTCTGACAAGCTTTCCTCTCGCCAGTCGCTACCCAGCACTTTGCTTTGTTCTCCGCTGTTGTCGAAAAACTATTAGTTCCGCCGAATTCACTTCTCTATCTGGAAGTTTTTAGGCTCAAATACGTACACCTATCTGATAGTCAGTCCATCACTGTTGTGGTATTCGCTGTATCCGCATATACGACTCTATTATGTTGCGCCTGGATGAGCCCGTGAAACGCATTATACAAATATCGGGTGTATCTCGGAAGCTCGCGAAATACCTGAGAATGTTTACATATGAATGACCATCATGTCAACTTCTTTCGGAAAATTGCCTGGACCTTTTGTGAATACGCTTTCTGATTCGTGCTCTTAACGACATACTGTCAATTTCACGCGAGACGACGATATCTGTCACCGGAATTGAAAAGAATTATCTTGCGGCTCGCAATTGTCTGACAGTACAAGATTCGCGAAATCACCGGTGCCAGCATTTGAACCATCGAACAAACACGAAACCTTTTATCACCAGACAGGTGATGTAGTTACAGAAAGAACAGTCAACAGCTTTGAATTAAGTGTAAGTGCATCTAATAATAACTCATGTATATTATATAATCTCGTATATATCAACCAAACAACTAAACAAGCGAAACTCGAAGGGGCCTAACGTTATAAATTTTGCTGTAAATGCCTAAAACTAGTGATTAGGTTAGTCCCTACGACGCCTCTCTTCTATTTGGGTGATGCTATGTTACTCTTGCCCTTCAACTCAATGTCTAACACTTTACCTCACATATGCATACATTGACCAAAAGTCAATTTACTAGGAGTTTAGGTTTTGCTTGTGCGGCGTGAATGACTGGTAATACTCATTTCTGGCTCCGAGTACAATTATATATTTGGCGCCCGTGATATGCTCCAGCGCATGCCGTTGGTGCCGGATCCGTGCCTTTGTTGCGACTTGATCGATTCTCATTGCATCCGGGCGATATTGTGACTTGAAATCCAAAGTCTTCCTCCATGTCACGGCATTCTCGGACATTTGGAAAGCGCCCGCTCATTTGTGCTTTTTTCCAGATTCTACCTATCAATACTAAGGGATCAATAGATTGCCTTTTGTATCTCAAGTGTGTACGTTATCCGCACGTGGTACGTCTATGTCAGGATACTGATAGCGCTTTGTGAGAACGTCTCGCTTGACAACCACGATGAGTTCTCCCCCTCCCTACCATATAGCCGCCCAAACCGACGATGTGACTAACATACCTATGCCCACCATAGATGCTTCCCCGGACAATCCTGCCATGATGGATCCTCCTCCCTCCTCGCTTCCGTCTACAGTTGACGACACTCTTTCCCGCTGCCCTAGGTACGTGCCATCAATATTCTTGAAACTTGGCTTAGTAATATGTCAACCTTTGCGAAGGTTCCGAGTCTTGGTGGTAGGGAATGTGAGTGCCCTCCATCTTTAGTCGAGATAGAAAAATCGACCAGATTCCTTGTGCAGACAGGAGTAGGGAAATCATCCCTTATCGCCAACATCTTTGGTGTCAGTCAACAGGTGAGCTTGTAACACAGGTTTAGCTTGAGCCCTACTGTGACAATAAATAGGACATTGACATCGCTCATGGCCGTAGTGGAATGGCTGATATTGATCGCGAGTATACGTCCGATGATAACCCACGCTTTGCGCTCCACGACAGCAAGGGTTTTGAACCAGGCTTTACTGACCATTGGGGGACCGTTGAAGATTTCATCCGTCGGAGGTCTAAGAAAGGCTTACCCGTTGAGCAACGGCTTCATGCACTATGGTAACCATACTATGACTTCGGTGATTATAGCTGATAGACACTCTATTGCAGGCTATGTATCGAGACTCCACGTTCTGGGTCGCGTCTGATGCAGACCGCTGATGAGGAGCTCCTGAAGCTCGCGATCACTCGTAGGTCCCCTCCAAATTTCCCGTTTGATGTGTAATGACATGCTACAGGAAGAATCCCCGTAATCGTGGTCTTTACAAAGTTCGACTTGCTGTACGCCGAACTCTTTGCAAGGGTGGCCCGTCAGCAGGATAATCGTAGCATCGATCAAGGTCAAATTGAAGAAGAGGCTCGCATGTCTTTAGACAAGTCGATCGAAAATTTCAGACAGCAATTTGATCCACCAAAGACCAGACGTTTTTCATGGCCGAACACCAATCAAGCACTGAGTTACGTTGCAATATCAACAAGTCAGAAATACCCTGGTATGAGCACCTTTTCCTTTGGCATTGGCGCGAGGCCTAGGCCGATCAAGGGTTGAAACTTTCTTCGACTTAGGGTTTTTGCGTACACTCGAGGAGTTGACGGAGGTTACTCGAAAGTGTCTCCACACAAAAGAGGCCTTCATCCCGTGGGCCGTAGCACAACGTATTGATCCCAAGCAAAAAATCCAAACTTCGATCGAGTGCGTATCTAGGTTGCTACTATATTGTGTGCTCATACCCTGTTCCCATTAGGGAGGGTTCAAAAAGCATGTCTTTTTCCCACTGTTGTCCTTCATAGAACTCAGGTTCTTTGCAGAGTATTGGAAGAATCTTGCAAAGAGCACAGTGTTCAAGGGTCATGTTTTAAAAGATTGTTTATGGCGCATACATCTGGACATTGTCAAGGTTTGGAATTTTCGGGACCCACAAATGGTGAGTCCTGAGCCTTATTCAAGTAATGTGTCCATTTGACACCGACACCATCTTGAAGCTCCTCGTCACAAAGGAATTTCATGTGCAGATGCTCAAGTTGATTGAGTCATTTGTACCTCAATCTCAACCTGCATTGTAAGCCTTCAGACAGATGATGAGAAAGGATGTTTTCATATAGTCGACTCTAGAAACGTACTAAGGCATTTACCTGCTGTTGCTGCTCTGGCTGCAATCTTCGGTCCAATTTTCCCCCCTTTAGCAATTGTATTTGGCGCAGCTGGCTTTACAGCAGTGGCCATCAATTTTCTTTACACCAATTATCGGGCAGCGTATGCGACATCATGTTTCTCGGATCAAATATGTATTGACCTTTTCCACATCTAGCCCGGAGACAGCACTATATCTGGAAGCCTACATTATAGATCTCACACTATTCCTCCATGAACTTTTTGTCACTGCACTACAAACAGAATGGCAGAAGCCCCTCAACAGTGGACTTCTCATGGTGACTCTCGAGCACTTCAGAGGAATCAAGTCTCAACAAATACATCAACTCATTCGTGACAATCTTCCCGCACCTCGCGACGCTCTTGCACCTGAAAGGAGAAGGCGGGGTATTGGAGAATTGATTTACGGACATCTGGGTATGGATAGGGAATAGTTTAGTAAAACAGGGATAAATCTATTTTCGGGCAGTAGCGGGTTCTCCTTCATAACTTATATCTCTTAATTAGTATGACTACACTGGACCGGAGTATAACCACCTCTTTGTCGATGTACGTCCAAACGACATCTATCATTTATGATGATAACTTTTCATCTGACTATAAATGAGATAATTCGATCAAATGGCAGCATTTTCTGAAACTTGCAACGACTATCATGAGATGTTCAGATCAATCAGTCAAGTAAGTGATATGTTGAAATCTGTAGACATAGTAGGTATGTCATAACCCGTTAGTCCTGAGAGCCAAAACAGTTGAAGAGCGGGCCATCCCTCGCCGGAACCTGAGGCCCGTCCGGCCCGTCACAAATGAGTGGGAGAGGAAAGTTCCCCTTCCCTGGACACATCACACGACGTCGTGCAAACTTATCTAAGGAACATGGAAATACGAAGGGCGTACTAGAGCTATGTGGTATGTACAATATCCCATGGCAAACTCCTTGTTCCTTCTAGGACCCAGAAACAAGGTAAGACTTGAGTCAATTGGGGGAAGTTTCCATGAGGAATCAGATCGAGGCACACAATAAAGCATTGCATTGCTTGTTGATACCTCCCACGTTGTTAGGGCAGCTACTCAACTCTCTTTCAAAGAAAGCCAGCATCATATTGTCATTGACCTGTGTTTGATGATCAAGGCCATCACAAAAGTCTGGAAGTTTCATAATATGGTGAGTCATCCACTCTCAAAAACTCGCATGGTCATTGATTCCATCTTGACAGTGAGCAGTGGCATATTTTGGTGTTCTTGTCCATAAAAAATGGAATAACCAGTATATAGATACAATATGTAGTATAATAAATCAATCAAAATCATTTGATTGAGGTTGTCAGGTTCTGTTGACTGCAGGGGCTTCTTTCTAAGCAAGACCTTACAAGGCGGACTCAAGGTGGCTACAGTTACAAAGTCCTACATTAGTACGAGGTCAAGGGTTGGCTCCAGGACTGGTGTGGGTGCACTTGGCTTTTTAGAGAGTAAATAGAGGGGATTCCAGGCTGTTAGAGTAAGTCTGGGGTTGTGTCAGGGGCTCCGGAGTACAGGGCATTGGTCCGGGACTAGTGGAGTGAGTCTGGGCTTAGTCCAGGGAAGGGCAAGGCAAGACCAGGGTGAGACAAGCCATAAAGAAGAAAGGGAGATAGAAATGAGAACGAGAATGAGATGAGATTGAACAAGGAAAATGTAAGGATGACCTCCAGAGGTTGTGGCTAAGTCACGCAACTGGCAGAGGAGAATCCGAAGTGTATTAGAATGGTACCATACAACAGGAAATGTAGCTAATTACCTGGCAGAGGGGAATCCAAAGAGAACAAGTCTAAGGACTCCTCTGCCAGGGCACGGCACATCAGGTGCAGGTGCAGAGGCATGAGAATGTACTGTACAGCATGACCATGCCTAAACCCTAACCCTGGAGGAGGTCCAGAAATCTCTGGACTGCCCCAGGACAATTCTGGAGGTCCCAAAATGGAAGTCCCCTGACATCACCCCCCCTCTAGAGTGCGGTGACTCAACATGCTGGGGTAGAACAGCTCCTAGATGGCCTGGTCAGTCGGGAATATGGGGTAGATGCCCTGAATAGCCCAGGGTGCATTGGAGTGCGTGTGGTGGAACTCCTTGACAAGGGCTGGAGCATGGACACCATCAGCAAGCTCCCAGGAGATGTCTTCAATACCATAGCCCTTCCACTTGACCTTGTACTGTAGCTTGCGGCAGAATAGATGGCTGTCCAAGATCTTCTCCACCTCATACTCTGGGCCTTCAGCAGCAAGAACTGGGGGTGGTGGTGGTGGCACCTGTCGTCCAGATATGGGGTCGTCCGGGGCTGGCAGGAGCTTGACCACATTGAAGACTGGGTGCAACTGGCGCATTCTGGGAGGTAGGTGGAGGCGGTAAGCTAGGGGGCCTACCTGCTTTTCCACTATGTATGGCCCCAGCTGGCGGTGGAACAGCTTTTTGGAGGGTTGTGTGGTGGCAATGTCTGAGCCGTCCAGGTAAACACAATCTCCAGGCTTGTACATGGGGGTTGGAAGCCGTCTGCAGTCATAGTATCGGGCCATGTCATCCTTCACCTTGGTCAGGGCCACCTTAGCTTCCTCCTGGGCTTCATGCATCCGGTCCACAAACTCGTTCATGGACTCGTTTTCTGATCGTTGTCCCAGAGGTTCAAATCCCATCCAGGGGTGGTGTCCGGTGTCCAGGAGGAACGGGGAGACCTTGGTGGCAGAGTGAA
>JAGGAU010000428.1:0-12144 GCA_017657275.1 Termitomyces sp. T108
TTCCTTGTTGTCTCGCCTCTCGTCTACTCTCTCCTCAAGTCTCGACTCTCTCGCTCTTCCCCGTCTTTCTCCAGCCCTGGGACTTAGTGAGCCCCACGCCTGAGCCCCGGCCCTCCACACACTCGCGTCCGGGACTTCTACCAAGCCCCGGAGCTTGTCCCCGGACCCCGGAGTTTCCCCCATAGCCTCCTGGACCATCCCCTACCTCTCTATTGTCACTGTCGCCCCTTCAGTCCCGGTCCATACTGCCGCGCCCGCCCTTCGAGTGTGCGTGTAGACCTCGTGCGCGCCAAGTAAGGATTCGCCCAGTGGTCTGAGCCCCCGTGGTCAGCGGAACCTGACACACTGAAACTGTGAGACCCTTGTGACCTTGAAGTCACACATTGACATGGCAATCAACTTGTGATCTGAGTTGACTAGTTGCTGAAATAAGACTTGTGACCTTGAGAATGATACAATCACGCTTTGCTTGAATTGCTTGACCACACGTTTCCTCACTTGTACACTAGACCACGCAATTGGCAAGACCAAGTGTGCAAGTTGCATTTTGTAACCAACTCAGAGACAAGTCAAAAAAAAAAATACAATCTCTACCCAGCCTTAGTGCAAGTATATTGTGTTTTGACATGCAATCAGCTCGATTACCTCTTTTCAAACCCTTCATCAAGAAGTATGGAAGAATACACACATTTATGCTCTGTCTGATTGTTATTTTTTCCAGAAAACAAAATATACAATGATATAGAAAAACAATGCATCAAGTGAGGGAAGTTTTGAATGATATGAGTTTGCTACCTACTTGCAAGACCATTAACACTAAACTGAGGACTACCACAAATATATTATTTACAAGAAACATATAAAGTGCACAGATATCAAAACTCTACTGAGAAAACCCAATATAAAAATAGAATGTTTTCCCATGCAAAGAATTAAAATACAATTTTTTCCCATGACAACCTAGTACTTGCACTATTGTTCAGCTGTCTGACTGAGCAAAGCAAGGTCAGAGCTTACATTGGAAGATTGAGGTCATAAGTAGATATATGAAGCATTGAGTTAATCAGATGCTGTTTGACTGAGCAAAGCAAGGTCAGACAATGCAGATAGGTTTGAATTGGAAGATTGAGGATCACAAGTAGACATATAAAGCATTGAATTATGGTTAGCCACCAAGGTTTGGGTTAATGGGTTAAGGTGGGAACATATCTGTCTTGGAAGGTTAGGTTGGTTGGGATCATGAAAGAGGTGAGGGTCTTGTTCCTGTATATCTCTGTGACCACAACCCATACAGGGTTGCTATTGCACCCAGGGCTATTTGTGGGTGTTGGCTCACAGCTGGTTGCTGGTGCATGACCACATCTTCCATAGTCACTTGCAAATATTGATTTTGTTGCTGAAACTTGTTTCTGTTGTATCTCTCTAACCATGACCCATACAGGGTTGTTGGTTGGCACAAGGATGCATGAAATTAGAGGATGTCCAGTGTTTATTTGTATCTGCTGATGACTTGATGGCAACTTTGTGTATACCCATTTTTGTTGCTCAAACTTGTTTTTGCTGTATCTCTGCAAATGTGTCCTGCATAGGTTTGCCACTGTGCACAAGGCTGCATGAAAGTAGAGACTATTCAGTGTATATTTGTATTTGCTGATAATTTGATGGAAACTTTGTGTATATCTATTTTTGTCACTCACACTAGTTTTGTTGTATCTCTTCAACTGCAGCCCATGCAGGGTTGTCAGTTTGCACTTAGGGTGCATGAAGGTTGCAGCTATCTAGTGTTTATTTGTATTTGCTGATAATTTGATGGAAACTTTGTGTATAGCCATTTTTGTCACTAAAACTTGTTTTTGTTGTATCTCTGTGACTGTGGTCCACACAGGGTTTCCACTTGACCTGGGGTGACAGGCACATACAGCTGCACACTTTTCAATGACTCTACCTTCCTTCAGCAAACCAACCTTGCTTAACTTGTATGTATTTTTTACTCCTCAGACAGTGTAAGATGTGTTTCTATGTTTTTTCCAAGCTTGCTGACACTTAATTAGACTACATACCATGTACAACACCTCTAGACCTCACAATCACTCTTGATGAAGGCACTCCCATCCTCCTAGTGGCCTTTGTTGTAGCTGCTGGTGTCAGTCTGGTTGTAACACATTCCAGCAGCTACTCAGAGATGAAACTCTTTGTTTACATCTAGATATACTGGAAAGATGCCAAATGTCTCCACCCCCTCAACCTTACAACAAAACACACAAATGACAACACTGCAAGATACTGCACAGGCATCATCCAAGCTTACAATGCACTCACTCAAATCAGTGCATCCACTAATATGATCCTCAGCATCCCATTACTCTGCAATGCCTACACCATCATGGCCTATGAACCACCCAATATCTCAGGCAAATTTGACACATTTATCAACTCCTCTGCTGGTGTGGACAACATCAAGCCCAGCCTCATTCTTATCAGCATCACTGACCCCACTACAGCCCTCAACAAATTCATCACCATCTGTATGCTCAACCAGCTCCTCTCCCTGAGTTAAAGCCCAAGCAACATCAGCTCCTCTCCACCAGCGGTGGGGGCATGACAATAGGCCACCACCTCTCTGTTGGCATCATTGTTCTCATCGCCTTCCTTAGCTTCTTTGTGCACTGCCTCTGCCTCTTCAATATGTGCTGGTAGCTTATATGCTGCCACTTCTGCCATGGGCTCTTTGTGCACAGCAATGTTGTCACAATTCACCACTACCACTGGTAATCTGCCAACTATTGCCCGTACCCAGCCCCAGCCCTGGTATCTACAACCTCACCAAACCAGCTCCACAGAGCCCCAGGCTTGGACCGCTACCAAGACTGGCCATCCCCAACACTATCAGCACCATCAGCGGCCATCAACACATCAGCAACCATTAGTACCCATCACTGCTGCCCATGCCACCATCAGCGCTGGCCCCAGCAACCCTTGGCCACCCATGCCACCATCAGCGCTGGCCCTGGCAATTCCTGGCTACCCATGCCACTATCAGCACCAACTACGGCAATCCCCAGTCCATTACTGCTCATCAATGCTATCATCAGCACCGACACCAGCAATTCCCAGCACCCTCCCTACCCCAAAAGGCAACCACTATACATCAACGCATCACCTCAGTCTGAGTCTCATGCCCCGCATCCACTCCTTGCCTTCTTGCCCATTTCATGCCTCCCATGTTCCTGAAGCAAGACCAATGCTTTGTGAGCTTCCTTTATGCCACTTGACCAATCTCAATGCCCGCAGCATCTTGCACAATTTCTGGGCTTCAGCAAGAGTTCTGGCGCCATTGCATGACTCTTTGCACAAACCATGGGCTCTAGCAAGATCTTCTGCACTGCAACATGCCCTGGAGCCTGGGCCTGCAGTCCTTGTCCTATTCTCTACTCTCTTATTACTCATCTTGTTCTTGATCCAATCTATAATCTATTTTGTTTTACTCTCCCAGTCTTCCTCTCTAAGTCTCTCTCTCTCTCTTCCTCTCTCCCTCTTTCTTTCTCTCTAAGTCTCTCTCTCTCTCTCTCTCTTTCTTCCTCTCTCCCTCTTTCTCCCTCTCTCCCTCTCTCTTCCTCTCTCCCTCTTTCTCTCTTTGTCTCTATTCTCTTCCAAGTCTCTGACTCTTTCAACTGCACCCTGCCTTTTTCCCTCAACCCCAGCTCCAGGACTTAATGAGTCCTGTGTCTGAACCCTGGCCTGCTAGCACTCACTCCCTGGGACTTATTCTCAGCCCCAGAGCTTGTTTCTGACCCCTGGTGATAGGGGCCAAACAAGGCTGTGTGGATAAAGGGAAGATGTGCAGTGCTGCGCACTGGGAGCTGTACATGCTGGACTATAGCCTGGGGCTTGAGTTGCTGATGAAGAAGGGGAGCCACAGGCATGAGGAGGAGGATCACCACAAGATGGGGATGTGTGGGGGTGACAAGAGGTGGAGCAAGATGGACTTGGTATGTTGTATTCTCAATTCTCTTTGTATTGACATCATCTCACTGCATCCCAAGATACAATACATGTTGGTCTTGAAGAATGTTATACTATCTTGTAAGTCTTCTTTACTTGTTGGTCCCTCAGACATGCTCATCATACACATCCAGACTCCTGCCATTAATCCAATGAGACTGTTGCCTCTCATGGCTCCATCTCCCCCAAATTCACAATACTCAAACTCCCTCCAACCACAACAACCATGACATCACACCTCTCTTCTTCTAGCTCCATGCTGAGCAACAAACAAATAGAGACAATAGGATTGAGCAACATAGTGTGGCACTCACAAATTGAGTGCCACTGCAATCATGTGGCGCAATACCTTCAATACCACAAAAAAACACTTTGAAACATTATATGTTGTCTCATCTGATACTACCATAATGAACGCTATTGTTTACAGTGGTTCCCAATGGATTACTACAGTAACAAGATTCAAGGAGGGCTCAACAGTCACTTTTACCATGTATTTGGGATAATAAGTTCTATGCATGTCATATACAAAGGTCATGTCCACTAAACATTTTGTAGCTCTTGTATTACAACTTTCCTGAGAATGCAGTGGTATCAATGTTTTTGTCTTCATATCCTGCATCCTTGTCACTCGGTGCAACTCTGACTTCCATTGAGTTCACCCACGCTGCCAATGCTGCCCATCTTGCTGATGACATGGCCATTGAGCATGCAAAGGTTGACAAACTCCAGGAGAATCATGCTGCCTGCAACCAGGAGCTCACAGCACCATGATCTCATGCAGGCTTCCAATGAAATTGAGGTCCTCAAGAAAAAACATGTGCACAACGTTGAAGATCTCCAGATGGACCTCAACCAGCATGACCGTGAAATCCATGAGGTCAAGGAAGACTTGAGGCTGGCCTTTCTTCCTTGGTCTCTTTGAAGGTACCACTGCTTTAGAGTGGTGTCAATTTAATTACACTGAAATATAACCAGGTGGTCTATTCTCCGACATTATGCTTATCTTTCTTTGTGGTACCCACAACAGGAACTTCAGTTGAAATTTGTCAAAACTAATTACTTGGGAACTATTTTCTTCTGATCTTAGCATTTACAGGGCATTGATTTTCTTCTCAATGAGTTTACTCACAGGTGCCTTCTCCTGTCTCCTTGTGTATGCAATCATCTGAATGGATGGTGTTGGGAACCTCTCTGGATGGGCTTGGATATTTATTGTTGAAAAGCTGTTCACCATCACGTTTGGACTTTTTGCTTACATTGCTTTCCCTTGATCCCCTGCGCATGCTCGTTTTCTTACTGAAATACAGAAGAAATACATCACTCATCAACTCCACCACTCTGGAGCTATTGACCATGAGGAAAGGGAACACATGTTCCACTTGCCAAACCTCATGCCAACTAAACAAATATCTGCATTTGTTTCTACTATGTTACAAAGAGTATGGGATCATGACTTATAATCCAAGTGTGACTGTATCTGTAAAAACCACAATTGTACCCTCCCTCCCCACATAATGCTGGAGAGGGTGTACATGCTGCCCTCAACAAACTTGATATGCAAGATGATCCCATCCATACCACCGTAAGCCTCTGTCTAAACTGCAGCGTGAGCTATAAGAGCAGAAAAAATAATAAGATCAAGATTACACCTCTATGAACAGTGAATCTATCTGAAATATGGGCTAGAGATAGAGTACTTGTTCAAGATTGGTACTCAAGAAAAAACCAGTGACGTAGATCCTGACCTATAAAGCCAGCAACGTTAGGAGGTATGCTGAAGAGCTGAGCATGAGTATTGGTATAGCTAAGGCTGGCAACAATAGAAGGTGTGAAGCTGTGAAGGTGTGATGTGAGAAGAAATGACCCATCTGCTGCTGCTATTGCTAGTAACACTTACCCCAGCTCTCTGGCTGCACCACCATCCACATTCACACTGCTGTGGGATCAAGTAACATATGCAACCATGAGCATCAATTGGTGGCCTTCTGTCCCAGCTAGCTCTCAGTCAACCAATAAACACTGCAAGCCCATCTGCAAGTGGTCTCTTGAGCAATTGTTTGAGTACTCATACCACCAAAGAACAGCAGGAGGGATGGGATATGAAAAGGTCTATGGGGAGATGGAGACAAGGTATCTTCTCATGAGGAGGCATAGAGATAATCGCCAGGGATGAAGAGGGTGTTGATTGCATCTGTGCCCAGTTCAGGCCCTGACTCTTTGTCAATACTCTTACTGTAACCTATGCTATCAATCAATTGTAACCCTTTTGTAGTTAATTAATGCATTGAGAATAAATGAGCCCCAATTACATCACCCTTGATAATGAATGAGTGCTGAAATTGTGTGACCATGGCACAAGTCACAAAGTTCACCTGGTGATTGAGTGGCATCAGTATTTCCATGACACTTGCAATTTCCATTCAAAAATCATAACCTCTCATGACTAATATTAGTTTGAAGCAGTGTAAATTATAATACAAAGACATTTTTAAACTCCATAAATCAGTACAGATAGTATACAATATAGCACAATTAGAGCTACATTATGGCACAACAACTTCTCTGCAGCATTCCCAAGAAATGTCATTGAAATATGGTGTTAAATTGTCATCAACTCTGCTCTACATCAAAAATTCTGCCCAATCATGGCACCAATGTTGTCATGGACCCTCAACAGGAAATTTGGTTCCAGAATTTATTCTGTTCTATGTACAGAGTGAGAATTTTGCGTTTTCACTCCATCAATGCTTGAAACATTGCGTGTGTCTCCCCCCCTCAAATGATGGTCAGTTCTACAATAATTCTAGCTCAATAAACAGTGAAAATAAAAAAGAACTCACATAAAAACCAGAATTTCAACGCTTAAACCCTGCATATAATTGCTGTACCTCTCCAATGCCATTCTTGTCCACCTCACTGCCATGGCATTTGTGTGAATTGTAGCCTCCCTCTTCTCTTGATCAAGCTGGTATTCTGGGCAATACAGGCAGAAAGTACAGATCTCAGAGTGGAGGACAGTGGTAGACATGATGGTAGCAATTCAAGAGGCATTTGCATTTGTTTGCCAAATAAGTTGGGTTCCAGCTCATTGGGTGCACTTCTCAAATAATTAGGTGACCATGTGATCATCGGACATGCCAATTATGATTTTCATGAAAAGGGTAAAAAGGTTGTGTATGAGGTTGGAAAGGAGGAGAAGCTTGGCATGCAGGCTGAGGTTTTGAATGTACAGGGTGAGCACATCAACAATATTCTTGATATTTTGCAATGGCAGAAGTGTGGCACTCACAAAACAAGTGCTGCTGCCCCCACATACTGCTACTGATCATGATTTACAAGGTCAAAACCAGCACATACCACCAAACGGACCAACCAATTCCCTCAACTCCTGGCCTGCACTTGTGAAGATGCCCTTTTTGGGCACATGTTCTCCTGCATCTTGTTTTGCAACTGCACTCAACAAGCAAGCAACAGTGTGCATGGTTGGCAATTTACCGGCAGTGGTAGCGGATTGTGACACTCTGATCCATAACATGGCACAGTGACTCACAGCCACTACTATATCAGAAGGGATTTACCCCCAATGTGATGGCATTGTTCATCACATTGTTTTCATTCCAGCATATCTTGCTTCTACTGACAAATGTCATGACTGGTCAAATGCTATAAAATATTGTTTGAAATGCATCTTCATTAATGAAGCCCATCAGCTCTAGACCTTGGGATTTTGATCTGAATTCCCTGAGTTGTAAAACCTGACAGCTCTCAGTAAACAAATCACCTTTTCTATCCACCACAGTTCTCTCTTGTTTGTCACAATCCGCTACCACTGCCGCACCGCCAACTACCACCGGTACCCAGCCCTGGCCCCAGTACCCTCAACCTCACAGGGTCAGCTCCACAAACTCCAGGCCCAGACTAGTCCTCCCCAGCAGCCATCAACACACCAGCAGCCATCAACACCATCACCGCCCATGTATGCCACATCAGTGCTGACCCCGGCAAACCTCAGATGCCCATGCCACTGTCAGTGCTTGCTCTGGCAATCCCCGGCCATTGATGCTGCCATTAGTACTAACCCTGGCAATCCCCAGCCCATCACTGGCAACTGTCACGATCCGCCACCACCGCCGGTACACTGCCCGCCACCGATGGTACCCAGCCCCGGCCCCAGTACCCTCAACCTTCCTGGGACAACTCCATAAACCCCAGGCCCGGACCGGTCCTCCCCAGGAGCCAGCAGCACATCAACGGCCATCAACGGCCATCACTGCCAGTATACGCCACCTTGGCGCCGACCCCGGCAAACCCCGGACGCCCACGCCACCATCAACGCCTGCCCCAGCAATTCCTGGGCGCCTACGCCACCGTCAGCGCCTGCCCTGGCAATCCCCGGCCGTTGACCCGGTGATCCCCGACCCATCACCGGCACACCCTGACGTCCCCTTTCCCAATTGGGCAACCACTGTGACTTGCGCATCAACGCATCATCTGGCCTGGACCCCACGCCCTACGCCTCCTCTTCAGTTGATTCTCACCTTCCTGCACCGTCCATACCTCCCATGCTCCCAAAGCAAGGCCTCTCCTTTGTGAGTTCCTTTATGCCACCGACATCCGCCGCATGACCTTGCACGGTCCCTGGGCTTCAGCAAGAGCCCTGGTACGCCTTGCACAAACCCCGGGCTCCAGCAAGGACCCCTGCCCCGTGACTTGCCACGGAGCATGCCCGCGCCCTTCATATATAAACCGTAGTATAGTCTCTGGTACACTAGTGTTGATATTGCTACTCCCCAGTCTCTAGTTCGCCAGTTATTGTTCCTAGTCTCCTTCCGTTATTACATCTCTACTCTCTTCTATCTTGTACTCGACTCGACTCGTTCCCCTCTTCTTATCTTATCTCTCATCTTGTCTCACCTCAATCTATCTGCTTTCATCTCCAGTCTCCTTCTCTCTCTGAGTTCTTCTCCCGTCTCTCCCTCTCTAAGTTTCTCTCCTTCTTCTTCTTTTCTCTTCCTTGTCTCGCCTCTCGTCTACTCTCTCCTCAAGTCTCAACTCTTTTGCCCTTCCCCGCCTTTCTCCCACCCTGGAACCTAGTGAGCCCCGTGCCTGAGCCCTGGCCCTCCACATACTTGCATCCAGGACTTACACCAAGCCCTGGAGCTCATCCCTGGACCCCGGAGTTTCCCCAGCAGTCTCCTGGACCATCCTTGACCCCTCGGTCTTCACCTTTGTCCCCTCAGCCCTGGTCTGTACCACCGCGCCTGCCCTTTGGTTGAGCGTGTAGACTTCGTGTGCGCCAAGTAAGGATTCACCCAGTGGTCTGAGCCCCCGTGGTCAGCGGAACTTGACAGCAACTCCTGCAACCCTGGCAATCCCCGGCCCATCACCGGCAACCCCCGGTGCCCTCCCTTCCAAATTGGGCAACCATCATGACTCATGCATCAACACATTGCCCCAGCCCAAATCCTACGCCCTGCGCCTCCTCTTTGGTCAACTCCTCACCTCCCCGCAACGTCCATACTTTTGTGCTCCCAAAGCAAGATCCTCCTTTGTGAGCTTCCTTTACGCCACTTGACCAACGCCAACATTTGCAGCATCCAGGCTTCAGCAAGAGCCCCAGCATGCCCATACTGTGCCTTGCACAAACTCTGGGCTCCAGCAAGAACCCCTGCACCACGACTCACCACAGAACCCAGGCCTAAGCCCTGGAGCATGCCTGACCCCTTGTATATAAGTCGTAATGTAGCGTATGGTATGGTAGTGTTGATATTGCCTACTTCCTAGTCTCTAGCTTGTCTCGTTACTATCTCAGTCAATTTCTCTTATTTCATTCTTATTTCCTCACTTTCTCATACTCGACTCATTTTCCTCTTTACTCTTGTAAAACTTGTCTTGTTCTCATTTCAATCTATCTGTTTCTTGTCTCCGGCCTCCCTCTAAGTTTCTCTTCAGTCTCTCTCTCTTTTTCCCTTCTTCTCATCTTTTTGCTGTCATCCTCTTTGAGTCCCTGACTCTTTTGCCACTTCTCCACCTTTTCCCAGCCCCGGGACTTAGCAAGTCCCGCACCTGAATCCCAGCCTGCCTGCATGCTCTCTCCTAAGACTTATTCCAAGCCCCAGAGCTTGTCCTCAGACTCTGGAGTTCTCTTGACAGCCTCCTGGACCAGTCTTGGTCCCTCCATACTCACTCTTGTCCCCTCAGTCCTGGTCCATACACCATGCTTGCCCCTTCAGTTGTGCATGTAGACTTTGCCCACACCAAGTAAGGATTTGCCCAGTGATCTGAGCCCCTGTGGTTAGCAGGACCTGACATTGTTTAGTAAACCAGTTGTGTAACTGGATGAGCAAAGATCAGAGTCTACTAGATGAGATCAGGTGTCTCACAACATCTCTTACAATGTCATCACAGTGAAGACTCAAGCTGAGGCAGAGAATAAGATCTAGCAACTTGTTCAGAACATGACCCTTCAAACAAATGAGCAGGGCCTCATCTATTGCAAAACCATCAATCAGGTCAATGCACTGGCTAATTACCTCAATATTTCAGCAAGATAAACCCTGACAAAAACCAAAATCCTGAACAAAAAAAAGCAGCTCAGGACTCTTGGTTCAAAAGGAAAGATGGATGGTTGCGACCATGGGCTTTGGTCAGGAGATTGACTTTCCTACTGTGAAGTATGTCATACACTATGATGTCTATGGCCTGGTCAATTTTGTACAAGAGTCTAGCAGGGGGGGCTGTGATGAATCACCCTGTTACTCCTATGTGTTCTACACCAAGCTTGTCCTGACCAATTTTTCAGCTGATCATGTGGATCATATAGGTGCTAATGACATGAATAATTTCCTGCTAAAATCAGCTTGCAGATGGCTAAAGCTCTATGCAGTTGAAGGTGTTGCCTACTATTGTGCATCACTCCCCAGAGCCCAGCTCTGTGACAATTGTAAAAAATTAAAAGAGGTTTGACATCCTAGCCTAGTAATGAAATGCAGGGCTGACAATATTTTCTCAAATTTATTTCCAGAATTTCACAGGTGACCTTTGTACCATGGCCAGAGCAAAGTTTAGCTGTTCCACTGTTCAAAGAAATTCACCATCACTGCGCAAACAGAGTGCTGTCATTGCTGGTCTCTCAGAGTCAAATGAGCTCAACCATCATTGGCCATTTCAACCAGCTGTAAATAAAAACTAGTGTCCTTAACAAAGTGTGGTGTTAGTGTATAAAAATTCAGAGGTGCCTCTCCTTCAACCTCTCACCATGAAAACAACTGGAAATATGTTGAATAACAAAATACACAGGGCTGAAAAACAAACTCAAAATACTCAGACAAGCAATAGATCAGGTGGTTGCTGTTGGATGTGTATATTGCTGGGTTCATGGGCTGGAGACATCAACAACAACTCATCAAGGCCATCCCTAGCACTTGTATTATACTATTTGGGCAAATTGCATGAGGCAACTACACTTTGAATGGTTTTCTGTGTGGCCAATGTGCTACTTTTGCTGTATTCCTTTCCATGGGCCTTTCAATCACACGTCATTTCCTGCTAATACCACCACAGATACATCAAAATGTATCCATCATATAACCATATGTATCTTACATAATTCTCACCATCATTGCAACAATCCTCATGACTCAACCTGAGGAAGATTGTCTTTGCACTCTTGAAACTATTGCAAAGGAAGTGAGGGAGCAAAAATGTGATCAATGGCTGGTTCCATCAACTTTTTGTCAATGGCTTTCACAGCCCCCTTGCAATATGGGAGAAATACCTTGCTCAGCTCAATTTGTACTTGCATTCTACCAACATTACAGAAAGCTACCACCAGCACCACTTATGGAAGTTGTAAGGGCAACCTCTGGAGGTTGCAGCTAAGTCACACAACTGGCAGAGGGGAATCCAAAGTGTATTAGAATGGTACCATACAACAGGAAATGTAGCTAATTACTTGGCAGAGGGGAATCCAAAGAGAACAAGTCTAAGGACTCCTCTGCCAGAGTGCGGTGCATCAGGCGCAGGTGTGGAGGCATGGGAATGTACTGTACAGCATGACCACGCCTAAACCCTAACCCTGGAGGAGGTCCGGAAATCTCCAGACTATTCCCAGACAACTCCGGAGGTCCCAAAATGGAA
>JAGGAU010000429.1:0-12132 GCA_017657275.1 Termitomyces sp. T108
CTGTTGTACAGTACCACTCTAATACACTTTGGATTCCCCTCTGCCAGTTGTGTGACTTAGCCGCAACCTCCGGAGGTCGCCCTTACAGCCAGGACTGTCTGCACCCTTGAGAATGAGGGGCACAAGAAGACTGAGGGGTGCAAGGAGGCTGAGGGGTGTGAGAGGGCTGAGGGGCATGAAAGGCAGATGGGGTGGGAACATGAGGGGGTTGAGGAGCGCACTGGGCAAGAGAGGCAGGGGCACAACAGAGCTAGGGAGAGCATGGGGATATGCTCATCACAGCAGTTTGTGGACAAGGGGTGCGTGCCCCCATGACAACAACTGGGGGGGATGGCCTTCAGGCAAGGGAGATGGATCCAGGCAGAAGACACGACCCTGGGGGACAGGTTGAGGGGCCAGAGATGAGGGGAGGTGGAGTATGTTGACTTGTGGGGAGTGACATAGGATGTTGATGAGGGGACAACCACAATGATCCACAAGTCCAACCATGGCATGACCAACCATCAAATCCTGTACCCACCCCTAATTTGGGATCACTCATGCCACCACGCCTCAAGGCTCAGCGCTAACAGGGGGGTAACTGTTACAACCCACTCATTTCCATCTCCCCAAACATCCAGCCCCCCTCCACTGCCACTTGCCTACCCACCACACATTTCTGCCCAATGCTGATGCTGCCCCATAGCCAAGACCCCACCCATCCCACCCCTACTCCTCATTAGTGGCACACCAGCAGCACATCAACTTCCTTCCCCATTGGGCCTAGTCCTATTATCCGGTGCTCCTTTCTTGTTCCCATGCCTCTAAAGTCAACCTGTAGCCCTAGAGCCCACATGCTATGCACCCTCCAGCCCCTCCTAAGTATATAAGGCTCCGGCCCCCTTAGTTGGTTGCTAGACTTGGTATTAACAATATTTCTTTACTTATCTACTCCTCTCTCCTCTGTTTCTTGCTCTATTTCTCCCAATAAACTCTGTTTCCCTCCTCTATCTGTCTGATCTTCAGTCACCTACTCCTCTGCCCTCTTGCAACCTCCATACCCACTCCAGTTGCCTCCAACTATCTTCAGACTGCTTTGGAGTACTTTAGACTTCACGCTGAAGCCTCCGTCTAACCTTGTCGCCCTTCTGAGCCACTCTGACTAGTGGGTTTCTTGCTCTACAGAGAGCCCCTGGGTCAGTGGTCTCTGACACCTGCAAACCTCCACATCAACAACCAATCATTGATGGCACTAGCCCAGTCTACTAAAGGACATGCCCAGGCAAAGCATATTGATATCAGACACCACTACATACATGAACAAGTATCTGAGGGAGATATCAAAGTAATCCACATCCCATCTGCTAAAAACCTAGCAGAAATTTGTACAAAGTCTTTCCTGTGCGCAGCACATGACTATCTGATAGGGGCAATAGGTCTCAAAAACCTTGACAAGTGCACAAGTCAGGAGGAGTGTTGAGAAATGACTTGCACATAGTCAAAGATATGTTTTGTTTCTCATTTATATTATTCTAATTACCTTACCATTATATGTCGAGCATGCCACCACGGAGTGGGGTGTAATTGGTATTTGTCAATCTTTGCTTAAACCCTATTTCATTTTTCACCTAGATACATTGGATATACAGAAGCCACCCTCAGTCAACCATATTACATTGGAGTGACTGAGAGTGAGCTGCTTTACCTACATAGTCTTTCTTATTACTCACATATGCCCTGTAGAACTTACTCTGTAGTTCTGCAGGTAATATAATCAGTCAACCATATTATATTGGAGTGACTGAGGAACTTACTCTGTAATTCTGCAGCAATTTTTTGGAGGGGGAAGGAGTGTAAGGCCATTTCTGATGCCCTTACAATGAGCAGGTGAAGAGTATGCCATGGAGATCATGTGACAGACACATGAGAGGCTGGAATCACCTTCATTGTGCCCTATCTAATCACATGCACAACAAAGAAGAGCAGTTAGAATTATAAACCCATGTATATCTGAGTGCAATGAAGATACTGTTGTCTAGTCTGGTTAGGCCACAGTAAGGCTGCCTGAATAACAGCTTTCCACATTACAATTATTTGTTGCAGTTTGAAATATCTGTCAGCTGTGCTTGTTCACTTGGTAGCATGCCTGTTCTGGTGGATAGTAGTATTGATTTGCCATGGCATGACAGGAAACTTTGTAAGATGTCAAGAATGAAAGAGATATTCAACAAAGTCACCAATTGACTGAAAATAGTAATGTTTGGTTGAAGTGATTAAGGTTGGGCCAAATATCAAAATTTGGGACCTGCCTATCAATTTGAAAACTGCTGGAACAGGTATCTTCAACTCTCTGTTTGCAGTTCATGGAAATTTCTGGAACTCAGTCAAAAAAAGTGGACAGAATAAACTAGACAGAAAATTGAGCACCCCTATTGACACTAGAACCTGTTTCTGCCAGAAAAAGTGACAAAGAAATGTGTCATGCCATTTCTTTGGCAACTTCATCCCTGAGAAAAAGGCATTTTTCATTGTCTCAACCCTTTTTCCATCAGAAATATATGCACTGAAAATGGCATGACACATCTCTTTGTTGCTTTTTCTGGTGGAAATAGGTTCTGGTGCCAGCAGTGATTACAACCTTCTTGGCTTAGTTCAAGCCAGTTTTATGACCTTTTAATTGAGAAGTTCTTCAGCTGGTATGAATCTGTGGAGTCTTCTCTTGTGGTGGCATAAATTTGTACAGGGGTAATTCGAGTGACACTGGACAGCTCCCATTGTTAACATAATAGAATATTAACCCACAAACAGACCTGTAACTACAGTGGAAAACATTAAGAATTGACCTCTTGGCAATTCAAAATGAGAAGACACCTACTTCTCTTGGGACAAAATGATTAATTCAGGGCTACCAATGAGTTTGGAGTGAAAGGATGAAGGGAAACCGATATGTCAAATGCAAGAAACTCTGGTAATGAAGGAAGCTTAATGAAGGTTAAGCTACGGTTTGCGGGAAACAAATGAGTTAATTTCTTGAGTCCGGTACAGTTCTCGATGATCGGTTTCTCCCGCCTGAGAGAAGGGAGAGGCCGAAGATCAAGCCAACTACGAGGGACTAGTTTAAGTAGGCGTGAGTAAATAATGGACTAATCGTAGAATGGGATGTAATGGAACAGGGATGGTGGGTGGGGCGAAAAACCGCGTGATGTAATTAGTGGGCGCGGCGCTGCGAGCGCAGTGTGAGACGACTGGAAAAATAGTGATGTAAGTAAAAGTGACTTACCTGCGAGCGCAGTGTGAGACTACGAGGTCTTCACGCTGTTGCCCGCAAGCATTTAAGCTAATAGGACAATGGTAGTGACGAGACAAAGGAGTAGTGGCCAGTGGCCAGGGAGGCGCGTGCTAATGTGAAGGGTGAAAGTAATCTAATCTGAATACCCGAATTAACCCCGGGCAACCCCCCCCCCCCCCATCACCCACGTGTCCGATCTATTAAGATCCAAAAACAAACCATTGGAATGAACTTGGATTCATGAGGGCTTTCAGACAAAAAGAACCATATATTGATATTCTAAGATGTTTAAAAAAGTGACACCCTAAGACTGGATAATCACAAAACTGTTTGATCACTTTCAGAGAAGATGGTCTGGGTATTGCAAGGGGCAAATCTTGGGTGGGGGCGGCTCATCTGAGAACTTTGACTGAGTTCAAATGTCTCGTCCATAACAATGACACATGGCAGATTTTGCATGTTGAGCGTCAACCGGGATGTCTGAATACAAAAGTCAGGCTCGTGATTATCATAGTCAAAGCAACTAACCATGATAGCATAGCCTGCCATTAGCCACCTATTGGACCATTGAACATATATATCAACCTGCATAGAATAAGAATATGTCCACTCACGCCGTGCCCATCTGTTGAATTGGGCGGTCTGCAAGGACAACAATAAAAATCAAATTGAACAGTTGTAAAGCTGTGTTTTTAGTAAGTGGTGACCAGATCACTCATGTGCAACATACTGAAAGCGCTAGAACAACAACATATCAGTGATTCTTTCACTTAGAACACAAGCAAGCGACTTACAAGAAGAAGTAAAATGCATTATCTCGAGTGAAAAGCAAAAGCGTGGGCATGATTTTTTGAGTGACTAGGATGTTTTTGATTGTTGTCCTGCTTGCCGGTCCGTTTGAATGCGAAATTGACCAGAAAAATCTTGCCAGCGAAAGAGCAAAGAAAATGGCTTATTTTTGTGATTAAGCATGATTTTGACGTGGATTTGAGATGTGACGACGTACATGTAAGCAAAAGGGCCATAATCCTGATCAATGTCGACATGATGCACAAATGATTTAAATGAAACGGCACACCATGCAGCTAAAGAAAGTTTTATTCGAGTGGGAGCAGTGGCTAAGCAGCCAGGGACAGGTGTTGTTGCCGTGCGAGGGAGGACCCTAATACTTGAAATTTCTACTGCCACAGTAGTAACAGAAAGCTGATCATATGTAGAACATGACAGCTAAACAAATGTTTCAACCCGCCGCTCACCAGTGTTTCAACTAGGTTCGCCAAACTTGATCAAAACACAGAAACGGATCCAAATATGACAGACACAAACCTAAATAAAACAACGACATTATAATGGTAACTAATATGCGTGGAACTAATATATCAGCACACAGGTACTCACGCGTAAACGAGCGTATGGCGTACCTCCACGATGATATCCATACAAGGCAGTTATGCGGCATAGAAGTATGTAATCACCTATAGCTGTTGATAGGACCGGGCCATTGCTATAGTGCATTGTATCTATTGGGATCAGAACAAAAAAAATGGGAATAGAAATCCTGACTAGCCAATAAACCAAAACCAGCCCTGGCAACTGGTAGATGGCCGAATTTATGACATCTAGTTTGTTTTATATTATGAATGAACTCACAACTAGCAGACATCTAATCAGCATGTAATAAAAAAAATTATTTCAGAGAACTTGCACGAAAAGGTACATTCCTATTGGTGGTGACTGGCAGAATATGAGTTCTGGTCAAACTCGGTATGTTGCAAACAACATGCCCGCCAAATTGATGCTGATTTTACTTGCATGAGAATGGCAAGATATATTGAGTACAACACACCTTAAAGTAAAAACTGTGTAATAACGCATGAAAAAGTAGAGAAACTTTTTGAACGTCCACTTGCTTCTGTTGTTTCCGAAACGGGGCTACAGTCGAAGGCATCATGGGGTACAATAATCCGGACATACCGAGTGAGCATCGACACCTGCTGTTATATTAAATATCGAAACAATTCGGGGAGACATGCGAACCTCGAGGGATAATGTTAGGATAATATCATATACAAGCCAAGCCAGTGCAGCGGCTAGCCCCAACAATTTTCGACCTTAGCAAATACGTACAGTCTTGAGATTGGAAGGAATAGCCACCTGCGGCAATATTCACGGCCTGTACGTCGCCGATCTGGCCAATTATTGAAGACAAGGGAGGTATATGCGAATCCATGCAGAATGCTAAGTACAAAGTGCTTAGTTGGGAGATATATAGATTGTGATCAAGCCACATGATTTACCATCCATGCGGGTACGATCGAGGCGGTGCTCCCAATTTACTGCATATGTAACACTGGAACACAACCTCAGGGCCAAGACGCACATGGCCTCAAGGTTGATCAAAGATCATCAATTGTACTAGCATCCGAAGCCATGCTGACCATCATGCATCAGTTTCAAGCGGTGTCATGTGCGAGGGATAGTACAAAGCGTAGAGCTCAAGGGCACCGTCGACAGGAGAGAGCAAGACAATTTAGGGACCGTTGAAAGGGTGAGATCTTGAGATTGTGTCTGCTTCACCTTCTGATGATTTACAACAAATCGGCATCCCAGTCTTGGCCTGTGGGTTAGGACTTATATTCCCTGACAGATGTAATAAACTCTATACAAGTAGTCACGTCAGCGAGTCCTGGAAGTACTCACCCCTCAGTCCAAGGGACAATTGACTGAGGGTGCACTATCTAGAACGTTGGTATAAATACGGAAGTAGATGGATGTCTTTGGATTAGATTTGCGAGTTGACAAGAAGTGAGATAATGGGAAGACAGTGGGGTTCAGTCCCGGTTTTTTGATACCTCTTTCTCGGTTACGGGAGACACCCGTTGGATAAAGATGTTATATATATCAGGTTAGATGCCAATCAAGTTGGCTTAAGGTTGTCATCTCCGAGGTCCGCACATTAAAAGTATATGTAGTTGTCCTTACAACAAAGGTTTCGTCTGGACACATCAGGTTGGCCATAATAAAGACATTTAGACAGATTAGATTACACTTGTGTAGACATGTTTACGAATTCATATACTAGACATCATCCCCTGATAGAATTATTCCGGTCGTTATCATGCGTTTAGATATCTTTTCGGATCTGACTCTAGCGACTGGACATACTGGCCTAACAGATGGCACTTTACAGTCATTCCACCATATCATCTCTATTTATCCGGTTAATTTGGTTGTTGGGTTGCTAGGATCCATGATGATCAAAAATGCTCAAACGTCACCCTTCCATTCCGGAGTCTAGACCGAATTTCTGATATCCTTGATAACCGGAACCTTGGGACAAATGTTTTTCCGGTTGTTGTTCATACATGTTTGAGAGTCTGGATAAGCGACAGCTCGTAGCTTTCATACACTTCTGAATGTAATAAAGGCCGTTACGAACATGGCATGACCGAGATCTCGAGTAATCTAGTGAGATAAGGAGGTTTCGCGATCAATTTGCAACCACAAACGTTTACTTGATTATCAGTCATTGATCGGTACACCAATCTTTGAACGGACCCGAACGGGATAATATATGTTTTATGTACAAAGTACCATATCTGAGAAGTAGGGTGTAGGAGAGTAGTTCGCGAGGTCTAGACAAGAGCTCTCATTGTGGTATGTCTCTGGGCAGATTGCGCCACCCAGTTCCTCCGTTCTCGACGTGACCGTCAACCTTGTGTGGCTCCATTGACCTGGTATAAACCCCCCTTTTCAATCAGCTCTGACATCCAGAGCCATAGCTTGCTGCATAAGGCAACTCTAAAATGATTACATACGCAAGTTCAAACAGGGTTTGTGCAGAGGATTAGAGCACTGATGCATAGCGGCTACAATGTGATTCTACAGACACAGATACTGAGCAAACCACTGGGTTCTTGAAAGTAAACAGCAAGTAAACAACCTAGAAGAATCTGGCTTTAAAAGAACCAAAGACACATTCACTATCAAGACGCGATCAACTGGAATGGCACGATCAACTGGTCATATGGCTTTGATTTTTGCTGCATACAGCTTTTCCCCTGCCAAACACGAATTCGTCAGCTGATCGTTGTCAGTCCCTAGATGTCCGTTTTGGTACCATCAGATCCTTTGTGATGCATCGCGTACTCAAAACCAAATGCAGGTGCTTTGATTGGAATGATGAACTAGTTTCTTTTGCGGACGCTCAACGCAACCCAGTATCTTTCTCTGTTTACACTTTTCAGGAATGCACTGCCATGCCGCAAGAGATGTTTAAAACCCACTCTGGGCCTGGATCATAAACCGTCAACTTCAAGTTTTTACCCCGGATTTTCGCAGACCACCAACATGACTACATACTTGAACCCTGTAACCTTCCTTCGCTTACCGCTCATTAGCTCCGATGGAAGGAGCCTGGAGGAATGGCTGATAGCCTTGAAAGATCAGTCCATACGTCTTCTAGCAAGAGACCCCTTGCTGTCAATTTCTGTCATTGTCAACGGTACCATTCTCCGTGTCCTAAAATCCCTGTCAAGCAAGGCATGTCATACTTTCTTACCGTTTGAGTATATTGCGTATTAATGACTAATATTCAGCACGTCCCGGTATTTGGTTATCCACACTGGCTCCCCGCTGGTCGGATCTATGGAGGTGCCCGCTTTTTTGTGGATTCTTCGACTATGATTTCAGAAGGCTATAAAGTGGTTCGTGTCTGATAACTGCTTTGGGTTCATCCCCCTAATCTTTCTGAGCTTAGAGCAAAGGAAAAGTTTTCAAGGTTCCTCGATGGCGATCATGGGTATACATACTCTCTGGTGACAAACTTAGTAATACATGACTTCAACCTTCAACGTCAAATCCTAATACTTTCGTTAATACTTCCTGACAATTAGTCGAAGATTTTCACCGTTTTCCTGACAATGCACTATCATTGTTGGAATCTGCTAAGCATGTGCGTTCGATATTCGTTTTCGAAATTATTTGAAGCTGATGAAGCATCTCCAGGAGCTCCAAGTACCCTATACAATGGGCGCGAGCGTGCATGACGACCCATATCATCTACCAATATTACGCCATAAGGTCTGCATCTGATACATTAAAGAAATTCAATTTGCTTAGAATGTCTGCCAGCTGACTCGAAATCTAAACTACTTGGTCACACAAATTCTTGATGAAGCTATTCCTGCGTTCGATGCCATCATTGGTCAACATTGCTCACCTGGTTTGATGTCGAGCCGACATGTAGATTAGATGACTCACTCCCCATCGCAGGCATAATTTACCAGTGCAAAGGGCTTCCCTCCATCACAAGGATTGTTGCTCAAACATTCAACCGCATTCTGGTAGGACCTGATCTGTGTATGTCTTATTTTTGCTTCTCTGTGTTTGACAATGTTAGTCTACTTCGCTGACAGGTCGTGATACGGTCTACAATGCGACCAGCGTCAAATTTGCAGCAGATGTCATGATAACCGGAGTGATAATCAACCTATTTCCCTCATGCTTACATCCGTAAGTTGTTACTTTGCTGGTCTGGTGAATGGTTCAAAGTCAAGTGTAAACGCGTCCTTAGTTTGATAGGAAGAATCTGTTCGAGGTTTTCTTTCAATACTAAGAAGGCCGTTTCCCTTATCGAGCCCTTGGTGGAAGAACGCCAGGCAATGATGCGCACTGGTCACTTGACAGAAGAAGAAATGAATGCAAGTGTCACTTTAAAGAAAAGCTTTGCGATCAGACTGATACCATGATACAAACATTTAGACCGACTTTTTGTGGTGGTTTTTAGCAGCCGCTACAGGTGAACAAGCTACCACAGAATCATTGGCCACCAGGATACTTGTGGTGAATAGTGCGACTGTCCATACGTCTTCAATGGTTTGTCTTTTTTTCAGGTACATCTATTCATGACAATATATATCCTTCTCATACTCTAGACCCTTACGCAAGCACTGATCGATTTGGCATTGCATCCCGAGTGGGCAGACAGATTGCGTAAAGAAGCAAACTCCGCCTTTTCTCGGTTTGGCTGGTCAAGCAATATGTTAAAGGAACTGTCGGAAATGGATTCATTTATCAAAGAGTCAATGAGACTCAATGGCCTTGGATCCAGTAAGTATCATCGCTTTGGATACGCTCGCGCACTTGTACATTTCCTTTCTCCAGTGGGGTTTCCTCGAAAAGCCATGAAAACACTGAACTTTTCTGATGGAACAATCATACCTGCCGGCTCTCTGATCTCTCCTGCACTTAGTGCCCATTCTGATCCTGCGTACTATCCAAATCCCGAAACATTTGATCCAACGAGATTCATGGAAGGAACATGTCATAATAAGGCTGATATGGGAGGGATGGTCCGTACGAGCAGCCACTTCCTTCCCTTTGGTCACGGCGAACATACCTGGTAAATTTTTTTTCTAGTTTTGTCGCTCTGATGAAAGTTGATTATTGTCAGTGTACGTTAGATTGATACCCTGTGCAACTAACCTTACTAATCTTTACCTTAAAGCCGGGCCGTTTCATTGCATCCAACCTTTTGAAGGCATTCATGACTCACATCCTTGTGAACTATGAGATCAACTTGGTCGACAATCAGCGTCCAAAAGATTTCTGGTTCGGGATGTATCGCGTTCCCAATGCATCATTCAAGTAAGATTGCCAATCTCAGCAAATATCCCAGCCTCACTAATCATTCTCAGTTTCATATTCAAACGTCTTCATACTATGTCAGGAGATGACTGATTGTAGGAATCATACCACGCTCAGCCATTTCTGCGTGTGAGTATAACCAGAGAATATCTACCCCCTAGTGTCAGTGTATGTAAAAAATTAGAACCCACTCTCGAAGATAGTTAGCACAGTACGAATCGGCGAAATCGGTAAAATCTCGCAGCTAGCCAGACCAGCGCGTACAGCCCAATCAATATACAAGGGGAAGGAGACCATGCACCAAGCAAAAACCCAAGCATATCCAATAGTGTGAGATATGGTAGTTGATGGTTTTATCCCCAATCGTGAAGCAGTGTCAATAACTATATCCTCCACTATGATGGCCAAAACCTGTATGACGAAAAACGAGAAAGAGGCACCAAGATATTTCCATCCTACCATTGCATCCCCAAATGAATGCATCAACCCGGAGACAGAAAATCCAATGATCAACTGGGTATACGAAGAGAACAGTGATCCTTGTTCGAAACCAGCAAATTGGACCACCGCCTTCCCAATAGCCGAGAGATACTACCAACTTTGAGCAAGGAATTATCTATGTTATCACAGAAAAACATACTCGTCTCATCATCTGATGCCACGTCCGACTAAAAAACATCAGTGAAATCAGGGCTATACAACATGTCAGAGCTCATGAGCGCACCCCCAAAAGTTCCGCACAGTATAAGCAGCACTCCAGTTTCCGAAAGGATCAGGCCAGTCAGCTGGTGTTGAGCAGCCCAGTGCCACACTGATCGTGCTGATCTGGTAGTACTGCATCCTCACACCTGCATGAGGTGTCGCCATCCATGCCATGATGTTCAAACAGCGGTACAAAAATCCTTGGGACGTAATTGATGTCTTCTCAAGTTCTGTTGCTGACCTGGAGAATAATGGGTTTTTGTGGATGAATGTCTGCGCAGCATCCATTATTAGAAGACATGTAATTGCGCGTGTAATACGTGAAATGATGAAGGAGCCTCGTTTCATGATAGGTCGATTGGGGACATAGGGTGTCTTTCCATGCAGGATGAGCAAGGTAAAATGAATGAGCAAAGTATGAAGACGAACCATATAATTCCAGCCAATACCACGGGGTGAGTGTATGATACATGCGGCCCAGTATGTTTTTTTGAGAAGCGGACGAGTACGAGGATCATCATGGTCTGAGGAGTGACGGTATTGACGAAGGGGCTCAACCAGCAAAAGCAGATGTAGGGCTGTAAAGAATTGGCCGCCAATCGTAGAGCCTATTGAATAGTCTTGCATCTTGTCCCCTGTTGTGTATTGAAGACCTTGATAGGATAATAGAGCAAACGCGACGAAGGCGGCAATACGTGTTTTTTTGGACAACTCCAAGGCTAAAGCAAGGGCCAAGAGGATGTCGGGTAGCACAAGGAATGTAACGAAAGGGAATGGTGGTCGTGTATCGATAGCAGGCATAAACTCGATGCGTAACTAGTGCCAATCCTCGCGAGAAAATGTCAAGCAAGATCGAACCACTCTTAAGTTTGCGATGATGGATGATGTATGATGAATGATGTATCCTTGTTCCGAGGTCTACGAAGTAGCCGAGGTTTTATTACCCGAAATCGCGTCGTTTTTTGTCCTCGATTTTTGATCCCACGTGACGCTTCCGGTTACTATCACTTCCGTATTGCCGGCCGTTCTCTTACTGATACATAATACGTCCTCGAATTTTGCGTCCCTCCGGCTATCTTTCATCTTCCGCTCCTGTCGCCGTTACTATACTCGGTTCGATGTCCTCGATTTTTGTACCCTCCGGTTAACTTTCGGCTATTGTTACATACCTGTCCTCCATTTTGGCAGCCTTCCAGCAACCTTTCTGTCTTGGCTATAACTGTTTATCTAGTTTTTATATCCTTCTTTTTTCCTCTTATTGTTCCAGCTATACGGATGTGTTCCTCTCTTTGTTTAGATATAGCAGCTGCTTATGTATACAATTCTGCATCAATGTCTTTGTTTGATTTCTTGATTATATATTTCTGCATCTATGTCATTGTTTGACCTTTTTTGCTATCTTGCTCCAGCTGCTGCTTAGGTAATCTTGTTCCTCCATTTTTTTTACAATTATTTCTTGATTCTGTTCGAGCATATGTCTGTCCTTTTTTGTTGTCTTGCTACAGCCACTGCTT
>JAGGAU010000430.1:0-12117 GCA_017657275.1 Termitomyces sp. T108
GAGCATGCCCACCCCCTGTATATAAGCCGTAGTGTATCATCTGGTACAGTAGTGTTGATATTACCATTCCCAGTCTCTAGTTTGTCTGTTATCGTTCCCAGCCTACTTCCGTTGTTACATCTCTATTCTCTTCTATCTCGTACTCAACTCAACTCGTTCCTCTCTTCTTATCTTATCTCTTGTCTTGTCTCGCTTCAATTCATCTGCTTTCATCTCCGGTCTCCTTCTATCTCTAAGTTCTTCTTCCGCCTCTTCCTCTCTAAGTTTCTCTCCTTCTTCTCCTTCTCTCTCCTTTGTCTCGCCTCTCGTCTACTCTCTCCTCAAGTCTTGACTCTTTCACTCTTCCCCACCTCTCTCCAGCTCGGGACTTAGTGAGCCCCGTGCCTGATCCCCGGCCCTCCACATACTCGTGTCCGGAACTTACACCAAGCCCCGGAGCTCGTCCCCAGACCCCAGAGTTTCCCCCGCAGTCTCCTGGACCACCCCTGACCCCCCATCTTCACCTTCGTCCCCTCAGCCCTGGTCCGTACCGCCGCGCCTGCCCTTTGGTTGAGCATGTAGACTTCATGCGTGCCAAGTAAGGATTTGCCTAGTGGTCTGAGCCCCCGTGGTCAGTGGAACCTGACAGAAATAGCCCCAGAACATCCCAAAATAGAAGTCCGGAAATCTCCGGACTGCCCCAGGACAATTTCCAAGGGCCCAAAATGGAAGTCCCTTGACAGTCATAGAGCAGGCAAACTTATTCAGAAATCCAAATCATCCATGGACTGGAGAAAAATAGTGAAACGTTCCTCGTTGCACTTTACAATGGGCTTTGCAGGTTATCACCTGCCTTATCACAAATCGGATCCTTTCTTTCATGGCACAGACATCCTTTTTGCACGTCAAGATGTAGCAGATCCGGTTTCTCTGCTCAATGCCTACGTAAAACAACAAGATTGTCTGCATGGTGTTTGCTGCGCCCTGTTCTTGACCAAAGATGGATTTCCGCCTACAAGAGCTTGATTTGATCATAAACTTTCTTCTTTTGTTGACCAATTGTATGGTGGTCACTCAGCGCAGGTAGGTGGAGCTACATACTATGCAAGTTTAGGCGTTTCTGAGGATATTATTATGGCATTGGGGAGATGGTCTTCTCAAGCATGGAGACTTTACATTCAGTAGAACCCTTGCGTATGTGCAGCACTGCAACTTGGAAAAAAGAAGCAGACAATAAATTGAAATTAACATTCTTCATTGAAATTAACATTCTCCATCCATCTACCTCTTCAACATATCAAAAATCAACATTCTTTGTCTGCCTACCTCTTCTTCTCAGCTTCACCTTGAGTTTTTTTATCCATCTACCTTTACTTCTCCTTTCTTGGCTTCACGCTTCATCATTTGACCGCCAGCCACCCCGCCACTCACCGAGACACCTCTAAACTTTCAAATTAGCCCTTAGCGTTTCAGCCACGAGATCTAGTAATATACACGGGAACCGCTATGAGTAGCAGTCCAGATTGCACTATCTTCTCCACTCTTCATTATCTCATGATTCAGCAACAGAGGTTGGCATAAAAGCAAGTTCCAAGAGACAAGAGCTTTTTTGAAGGCCTCTGTGCACTCATCACCTCTGTTGTCACCGCATGTGCTCCCCATGTGTGGCTTTGGGCCATCCGCAGCATGGCGCCATAGTTTGGCAGAAGCTGTGCTGAGGACAGTAGGGTTCTGCAGGTTTCATGTCTATCTGTGCCAATCCTTGTTCAAGCACTGATGACACCCAAAAGTCGCTGGTGACTGTATGTAGTTACAAGTGCCAAGCGTCTCCTGTGGAGTAGCGTTGGGTGCATGCTAATAAATGTGTGAGTCCCAGGCAGGGTCCCAGCTACTTGTAGGGAGGGGGGGGGCTGCAGGTTTGGTAAGTTTGATATATGAAAAGGATGTACTTAGCGATCTCAGTCGCTAAAACAAAATCCTGCTGTAAGTGCAGGCGCTAGACTCCTGGTGGCGGGAGGCAGTAATGTACCTGGTGGTACCATTAGCAATATGGATGCTGACTGGTGATGATGAAGTGACCGGTGGGCTGCTGGTGTGTATAAAGTGCTAGCAACTTGGCGACTTAGGGAGTATGAGAGAATGGAGGGGTTTAGCGACTTTAGTGGATTAGGCTCGCTAAGAGGCACCATGTGCAGTGGGGGTATGTTGTTTTGATGCTACCACATAGTACAGTATTTATACAGTGCTAGGTTGCCATCGCTAACTTCCTAAGGTAAGTAAAATACTACAGTTTTGTGCGTTAGGAATGGAAGAGAAAGTCACCAGCGGCATATGTCAAAAGTATGATACCAGGGATGAGATGTGAAAATTTGTCCGAGTTGCTAACTTAATTTACAATTGTGGGGTGAGTGCCCTTGTCGTAGCAGTGATGAGCTAGGCCTACATTATACCAACAGACTCTTGTGGCAGCTACAGCCTACAATCCTGAATGAGTCTGAATAGTCTTGGGTGAGAGATGAGAGTCAGACATCGTGTGGTGACTGACATATCTTACCATGCAGAGTTTATAAAAATTAAAAGGGACACAAGATTTTTTAAATAAAATTTAGAATGATGCAACTCTGCACAAAAAACTATGTCAGATAGGGTATGGTGAGAGAGCGCTATGCGCTCACCTGTGCAAAGGCGACTGAAGGTGAGAGTGCTCAAACAAAGATCAGCACGGATAGACATGAAACCTGCAGAACCCTACTGTCCTCAGCATAGCTTCTGCCAAACTATGGCACCATGCTGTGGACAGCCCAAAGCCACATGTGGGGAGCACAGGTGGTGATAACAGAGGTGATGAGTGCACAGAGGCTTTTGAAAAAGCTCTTGTCCCTTGGAACTTGCTTTTATGCTGAACCCTTTTCTTTTGGTGTCTGCTCCATCTCTGATTGTTGTCTACCATTCAGAACCATATTCAAGCCCAAATAATCTAAATAGAACAAGATGCACAAAATCATATTCTATTCACCAACATCTGTAGATGTGTTCCACTACAACAGTACTGATTACCTGGATGTTCCTACCCCAGCTCATCAAAAGGCTTTCACCAAGTTATTAATATTGAATTATCACTTGGGAGCTGAAAAACTTGGTAACATGGACTGATATACCATGGTCCATTAAAAGAGAGTAGTGATTATGCTGCTTTTGTACAGCAAATGTTAAGAGGGTTTATGGGTTTCTGCTCTGTAATAAATAATCAAGTTTCACTGCAGCCTGAATGTATTTTAAAAACAGCCTTAGAGAAGTGGACCCCATTGTATATGCTTTATGGAAAGCACATTATCATACAACTTTCTTGGTCTTCAAAGACAGATACTAAAACTAGTTTATGAAGTTTTTAAAATCCTTGATACTGTCATATCATACCATCTTTCTTTGAATTCCAGTATATACTACAAATACTGATGCTGCATTAATGCACCTATAAAGCTCATACTACATCTTGAGAATATATCTTCCATTACAAGAGTTGGCAGACTTCAAGGACAGCATTTGCATTGTTTCCTGAGCAGTGTGCAACAACTTTCTTATGCTATTCACTCCAAATATCCCTTATTTTTTTTTTTGTAGACTTTGGGTCTCTAACCAAATTATCATAGACACCTCAAAAGTTGGAGGATATCTAGGGTAACAAGGCAAGGACATGGATGATAATAACTATGTTCTGCCAATCCATTTTGAATCTATTAGTAGCATGTGTGTTACAATTTCCACATAAACAGTCTGGATATACTGACCTAGATTCTCATGATATATTTCTGTCTTGACTACTTTATAAATTTTATTAGTGGTATAAATGACTTACAATATTTGATGATTGACCTAAGTTGTTCTGTTGTTGATTTTTTGGGCCCAAGCATAATTGATGGACAAATACATGAAACAAAAGGTATTGATGCTTGCAAAGGAGATTATTGATGGTGATGGAAATGAGTCCAGTGGAATTTAGGTGCTGACCTTCACTCAAGCTCAGCACAGATTGTTACCACTACCAATGTACTGACATTCTTATTGCTTACCAATGTGACCACTTACTGATTTCCTTACTGCTTATTGCTTATTGATGACAGATATCTCATGGAAAAAGGCTTACAAAATTGCCTACAACATAGCACACACAATGGCACATGTGATGGTACAAAAGATGATGCATCACATGATTCACAAGATGCATGCAATGGTCTTGATGATATATGTGAAATTGTCCTCCAGATAGTGTCTACGACAATACACTTATAGATTCTTGATGAGAAATAGCTTGAGCTACAAACACACGAACCCCTGATGACATTGCCCAAAGTAATATTCTTACCCTTGTCACATGACATTCAGGCGCTATAGCCAAGTGGTTACGGCGACAGATTAGAATCAGTTAAAATCATCTGTTCCTCTTTGAGGGCGCAGGTTCAAATCCTGCTGGCGTCGTTCTATGTTGCTTTTTTGCAAAGGTAAAGACAAAGGACTCGCTCGAGGGATTTAGTGTTTCACGTATGAGTGACATGATGGCTCAAGCTTGGGGGTATCCATTGGATCTTGACCAGAAAACAAAGCGAGAAAAAAGAATTGTGCGCTACACAAATCCCAGAATATTTCGAATTCGTTGGCGAACACCATCTTTGGACAGAGATCCGATTAACAGATTAACACGAACTATACTAGATGTACAAACGAGAATATTAATTCCAGGATGGCAGGTATCTCAGAACTAACCAATGGAACTTAGCAAGCAATAATCACATTGAGGTCATCATTTACCCGTATTTGATACGTCCCTGACGCCTTCGTAAGATAGCGGACCCACTTGACGCTTTGGTAATTACTCTTCTCAAATACCTTGAGGAAGCGCACAATCAGACCCGATGCGGTGAACATGAGGACTTGAAAGTCAACGTCAATGGGTGGTCGCGCCCAAACCTGTCGCGTTGTGGTGCTCGTCAGATTCGCCGTCCCTGTGAATGTGCATTCCGAGCCGCCTTGGATGCGTGGTAGTCTGGAAGCAAAATACACGTCAAACTCCGAACAAATCCACGGAGGAGTAAGTTTGCTTACTTCCAGACGATGACGTTCTCTGCTGGCACATACTTCGCCTTTCCGTTCGCACTTTTACAGTCCACAGTTGTGGTGTTGAGTGGTGTAGGTATCCGTAGTACCACATTCGTCGCAGAAAGTTTGTTATTAAAGTTAGCTTTGATGGTGACCGTGTACGAGACCTGCGACGTTCCAATCTCATTCACAGTGGGTATAACGCGCAACGGAAGTTTGACGTTCGACGTTGATCGATATCTAATGCGGACATGTTAATACCCGGAGCAATTCGTCGGTGCATTGCTACAGGTAATTATGGCTTACCGCATTAACTCGAACTCTCCGTCGGGGGGTATAAAGCTAATTGTGCGACTTGCGTCGAACTCGTCAAGCCGAACACATTGATGGAATCTACAGTCGTCTAGTTCAACGGCGTCCCCGATTCCACGGTCACCCTTGTCGATTACAAGTTTATCATTAAGCCCGAACTTACACTCCGGGGTACCAGAGAGGTATGCTCGCATTTGAATGTGACCATCCACGTCGGCTCGTAAGACAGATCCTGCGAATGGAGTGAGAAGGGTAAAAATGCTGGACAATAGTACAAGCATAAATACCTTTCGCACTCATGGTCAAGTTCACAGTCTCCACAACATCTACAAACGCCTCATTCTTCTTGTACCTAACATCTCCACGCCGCCAACTAGTTGCCCCTGTCGCTTGACTTGTAATTTTTGAAGACTCTTCCTGTGGAACGAGATTTTTTGAGTTGAACGTAAGACACCTTTGTGGAGGCCACACACAGCAGCAATCGCAGACGATACAACGCTCTCTGTCGTAATATATGTCTTGAGTGTGTCAATTTCGCTGTTTTGAGGGTAACCAAAATCATTGATCTCTGCCTAACAAGTAAACACTGGACGAACAGATGCATCACAACGGTCACTCACCGTCGATGAGCTCGTAAATCACTACAAAATTGTTCTTGACAGATTCTTCGTCTATCTTGCCAAAATATGCCTTGGCTATATTGATAAATCGGTAGCAAAACTCGAAGACGAGTGCTGCGTTGGCGTTACTCCTGGCCCAACAAATCAGTCGCTTCTTGGGATGAGGGGACAAGATGGTGCACTTAGTAACAGCAACTACATAAAGGTTGTTTATTCGGACATGGAAGAAACTTGTTGAGCCCAGGGTAATGATGGGTGACCTTACATCGCTGTTGGAAACGACTTGGATCCGGAAAACGTCAGCGATTGATCGTCTGAATGATACGGGTCAATAAGCATCTGAAGAGGCATATGGCGCGGCCTGGATCACACTTGAAGTCTGTCCGGTACAGTCTCGAGATTAGTACCTACATAGGTAGGTGTAAGTAAATCCATTTGTCATCGGAATTCGCGTCGGATGCAACTCACTTCCCCCTTCTGATTGAATATGAAGAAAGCCTGGGGAACTATGAGAGAAAGTCTTATGTAGGGCACGCAGACATACTGATATCATGGTGTGAGAAAGGAGCAGAGCTCAACATGAGCACCGGCTCGCGGTGGGTACGGGGGAATCCCGAGTCTGATGGGACTTCCGTTTTCGGACGATGTTCTCACTGACCTCATGATCGACTCACCCATAGGCAATTTCCTCGAATTTCTCAATTTGAATGGGTCCCAAAATAAATACTTTGCGAGTGCTTTCAGTCAAGTCCCTCGTCCTCTCTTGCCATCCTCGAGCTATCCGCACTAAAAGGCTGTACACTACCAGAAATCCAATAAGTCTCAACGTGTCTGTGCCCATCCCCTTCACCCGTCTGCTTGCTACCTTTTTTGTGCCTTGAATGCAGCCCCTGCTTTCAGTGAACGAATGTGGGGTACTACTGAGTACCTGTTTGCACCCGATGATTCCTACACGACCGACGGTACCATGAATTCAGCACTGCTATCTTGTAGAGAATTCACTAGGTTTCAACATCTCCGCTGGCGTAGACACCCCAGTCCCGGATTCGTGAGTACAGTTCAAAGACGAATAATGATACAATTGTGGAGTCTGATACTCATAAGACCTCTTCCAACGGACCTGACTGGGTCAATTTCCTTGGTATTAACTTGCGGTAAACCGATTACTACTCAGTCGTTGACGGCGGCTCAACAGGTGGAACCTACAACCAGACTGACATCAAGGTCTGCTTTTTTCTGGCAACTTTTTTTGAGACTTGATATCAACAGGTATTTGATCTTGCTTCTATTGGTGCCACCATTGATTGGAGCACTGGTCCCTCCTTTCATGTCTACTGTTCTGTACGGAAACCTTTTGTTTGCGTCCATGATCTCATGGCTGACTTTATCGTTCCATTGTGGACCAAGTATCACAGTCTGAGCAAATCCTCGCCTTCAAACCAGCGGGTGCTCTGTTTGCGTTCTGGACTGGTATCAACGATATCCTAAAGAACCTCTGTGTCTTGTCAAAGCTTTTCGGGTATGTCTAAATTATCTTTCTTGATACAGGGAAATTCCTTCGGCTGGGTATGATGACTGTGAATCAGAAGTCTTCTTCAGACCCATAAGTTTCCAAGCTAATATTACCGAGCATGAGCCTGCATTCTATACAAAGCTTTTGACTCTTTTGGAAAGCCAGGTCCGTCGGTTCTTATTATTAACGAGATTTGTCAATTCTCGGTTCAAAACTTGAAATTCTCTATGAAGAAGGCGCACGCTCCTTTCTCTTCCTAACAGTACCACCTACCGACCATGGCCCTCTCTTCCTACAGCAAGGTACCAAGGTCGTCAAGCGCATTCACTCTCTAATTACAAACTACAATTCTCAGCTCGCCAACGTCGTCAAGGACCTTGGAACCAAGCATAAGGATCTTGACCAGGTGACAGTCTTTCATACCCATCCGATCTTCAACACTCTGCTTGATAAACGCTGACGCGTAAATGTCACTGGTTGGTGTGATGCATATCAAAATGGGACACCGGAAAAGACTACACAGATCAAGCCTTGTGCTCCTGTTTCTAGTTAATTGTAGAATTACCCTTTCCTGACTTCCGTGAGTTATCTGACGCCATTTGTACCCACGAAGCTGGTTAATCTCTTTGCATCCTTTGTTCACTGTTCACGAGTCAGTGTTCCCTACTCCTTGTGAAACATATAAAACTGATGTTATATTGTCGGTGTTGTTGCCCGTGACATTGCGGCCGTCCTCAGTTCCTGATGGACGAATGGTAAATTAGCAGTGGAAGACTTTTCAATCAAGTACCACACCTTTTTTTAGGACACCCAAGCTTAAGATCACGACCATATCCATAACCAACGAAACGCAGTGCACCATGATACATATGGTCGCAACGTTGAACAGGTCACAGCATTAATGTGAATCAATAAACGAGTGAAACTTTTGAGTCGTTCCAATCGATAAGGTGAACAGATCGACCGTTATCTTAGATGTTATATTATTCATGCTATTGCTCGGAACACCTGTCACATTTCGGAAATCCTCATCTTTGTTCTTCACACAAGCACTTGATGCATTCCTTTTCAAGGAGGATATCCTCACTTTGGACCCACAAATCTACTCATGTGACACTCTTGTGCTTCGGCCTTTATCGACTACATGAGAACAACAATCGCTGATTTGGAACAAGAGCGTTGATTGTGGTAAAGATGTTGGACCTACAATACAATTCACAGATATCTATTCTGAAGGGTCTATCTCCCCCTTCTAGCATTCTGCACCATCCTCTCTGGAAGCAGACCAATCATGAATTCCTTCCCTAATACGCCAGCCCTCACCCAATTTCGCTCTCAATCGTTCGTATATCTGGTTTTCCATAACTCTGGTTTCTGATTCATTTGTATTACCAGTACACCTAGTCATCAACCAACTTCAGTCTCGTTTGCATTCTTCCACTTTTTAACATTTCCCTTCTTTCTGAAGCATTGTCATAAGGACTTTCGATGAACTGCTTGGTTTCTTTCGAAGTGCACCTTCTGTGCTTACGGCAGATGAGCGATATCATACTACCTCGAATAGTACTCGCAAGCCCGGTCAATTTGACAAACATCTACACAACCGCCTCAGGCTTAAGCGTGTTGTCAAGCTCCCTGGTCTCCTTCAAGACCTTTTAAACAATGCGATGCATGCTTTATCAACCTACGAGAAAGATCTACCGGCACGCAATACACTATTTCCCTTCGTCCAAGATGTGACACTTGCTGCAAGGACCCATCGACGTGATATTCACAAGGAGATTGATGTCCAGTCTGCTTATGAAACTGGTGTCGCCGATTTCTGTGCGACCGTTGCAGCGACACTAGAGTTTCAACTCAGTGACTGGTCGCCAAATTGTCTTCAATGGTCGACCTCACGACTCTGTAATAAAGATATACCTGGTGTTCGACGAGACCAGGCACTTGCAGACGGTTTCCTTAACATGTCGGACAAAGGATCCAAGAGACATCTTGTTCATTCAACTCCTCGTGAGCGACTGATCCTTGACACCTTTCCTGTGATTGCGATTTGGGAGTTCAAAAATTTAAATTTCGACACTTCAACTGGCCAAGTGGACTTGGATAGTCGAGCAGACATTTTCCATGAAATGCTGAATGGATTTCTCGATAGCATCTTTCCATGGAAAGAGTGTGAAAAGGGAGACAACTGTACAATAGTCCATTGGAAGATTGGCACAAGCGCGTGCCCCATGGGTAACAACGCCGTTCATTCCTCTTGCCAATCTTATGACAGTGCTCGAAAACTGGGACTCTCGCTGCCAGAGAGACCGCCTACTGCATACGAATCGGGGCCGAAACATTCTGCCCGGGACATTCTTCAGCAGGTGAGTCTTGCGATGTAAAACTGGTTGAGTCATCTCATAAGATTAGGCATGGACTGAGGCATTGGTCCATGACTGCACTTTTCTCGTAATCAACGCTGGCAATGTTGAAATCATTGGTATGAGGGATCGACCCGCCCAGACGCTCTATTTGTCCGACGTTTTCCTCGTCAACGATTCTCGATACCCCTATTTCCAGCTGCACACTGGGTTGTATGTTTCGGCGATTCGGGATGCCCAAGACCGTGCAGAGAGTATTGTTGTACGGAAAGAGATACCTGACACATGGTACTTACGATCCGGATTGGATTACGACAAGATTATAGACTTGTCACAACCAGAATTCAAAGCCAAAAAGGTCAGCGCAAACATGAGAAAAAGTCAGTATACTCATAAAGATTCAGAATGTATTTTCCAAACTGCTGCTCGAAGCAAGGCGCAGGTCATGGCTTGTAATTTTGCCTGCAGAGCGTGAGCCCTCGCGCATAGGATTCACTATGAATAGGTATCAGCGCATTGAGGAGCTTCCCATTGACTTTCGCATTCTGCATGGGAGCAACGCTTCTCAGGATTTTGAAGCAGGTGACCAGATGTCCTCATACCAGGACTTGTACTGGGCAACGGCAGGTTCACCCTCGCCTGGGACAGAAGCTTTGTGGTATTCGTCTCAATCATCAGGGTCACAAATGTCCCGTTTTTCTACCCCTCCTATGCCCGATGGAATCGAGGAAGTTAGTCCAGACGTTACCACTTTTTTCGAGGTCCATGCGCAGGAATCTTTCCATGGCCTGCGTATCTGTCGGGCAAAAATTGAAATTCCTGGAGTCAACTATCCCAAGAATTTCAAGGAGGCTGATAAGCCGTGGATCATTCTGAAGAATGCGTTCACAAGAGAGGATATTTTTCTTTTGGAAAATGAATCCAAGGTCTATGACGCATTGAATCAAGGCCACGTATGGTCAATACCCAAAAAGTTTGGCTTCTTCCTGTCGATGGATCCCTCCAATAAGGACGCTAATTTCGCCGCTCTCCTGCTTGAGGATAAAGGGCACTCTCTTGCTCACATGAAAGCTAACTCACCAGGAATGAAATTCCGTGTAACACGGAGAGAGAAGTTCGTCTTTTCTAGTGCAGTGTTTATTGACCTCATGCTAAGTCTACCTTCAATTAGGATCAAATTCCATTCTCTGCTAAGAAAAATACACGACGCTGGATACTTGCATGGCAAGTTGACGAAAAACTCGCTTTTATTTACGCCTGAACGATACGACATATCTATTATTGGATTTGAACACTCAACAAGCCTGAGGTACTCCCACACGGAATCAGGTACTCCCAAACCCACTGAACCCGACTGGCAAATTAAACAAAAGAAGGATGAACACAGAAGGATGAGACTACTTCTAGGGCCATTTTCTCTTCGAAAGATGACAATCAAAGAAAAGGATGCCCGACGTGCGGCAAGACGTCTGGCGAATAAGAGTAAATCCATGGTCCCAGTCCGGATTAAGTCCAAAAGCAGAAAGAAGGAGGCGGTCATCCGATAAAGTTGAATCTTGTGAATTTAGTGTATATACTTCGATAGATTCCGATCGTTGTCGTGGACAACAGCCTCCTTCACAGGGTGCAGGAAACAATGTTATTTTGCAAAACAACGATGAAAAATTTCATTTAAATGTTTTTGTCAAAACCAGAGAAAAATATCATCACTGAACCCAATGAGCCATTGCTTCTTGATACAAGTATGATAAGGTAATTCACCAGGTGGCAGAAAGTGCTCTTCTTGAGCCAGTCTCCGGGGACATAATTGTGCCCAGTCCTACTGTAGCTGTGGATAACGGAAATTCTATTACAATATTTTTGACAAAAACATCCAAATAATATTTTGAAATCAATTGAATTATTTTTACTGTGTTTTTACATTGTTTTGCAAAAGAACATTGTTCCCTGCACCCAGTGCTTGGGGGTCAATGGCGTAAATCCGATGTTTGTCCGATATTGAACAACACGGTCTCCTTGTTTTGATTGGGGGCGCGGTGGAGTAGTGGTCTCCATCGCGCGTCTGCCATTGCACCCCGGCAGACACCGACAAGGGGGGTACAATTTGTACCACGAACACGCGTTCAAACCCCCAAGGTTACAAAATCCACTTCCCTTTCGGCACATATTCTATTCTCCACTACCGATGATCCGACCTTCCTTTCGATCACGGATCTTCCCGACTCAGGACCACCTA
>JAGGAU010000431.1:0-12104 GCA_017657275.1 Termitomyces sp. T108
TCTCCCTCTGCCAGGTGAGTAGTTATTATGATATTGTTGGTATATACTCTAATATACTTTGGATCTCCCTCTGCCAGTTGTGTGACTGAGCCGTAGCCTCCAGAGGTCGCCCTTACAGATCCTGGAGGTGGAAGATGAGGAGGACAAGCTGGAGGAGGGGGGCTTAGGGGTTGAGGATGACATCCCCAGAAGTGGGTTTGGGATGCAGGAGGTGACTGAGGGGGTTAGTGAGATGGGGGTGGTGAAGAACCCGTCCACGGTCATGTGAGGGAAGCATCAAGCATGGGGCAGGAGTGATGATGACAACAAAAACAAAGACATGGGTGGGGGCCCCCAAGAGGCCCTGAATGGATAGGGGGTCAAGTGGGATGGCTGGGCAGGGAGTCCCTGGCCACATGATCCCCTTTGCCTGGGTCTTCTCCTTCTTTAGCAGTCATGAGGATGAGTCAGCCTCCCTCCATCTCCAAAACATGTGGTTGGAGGTCGCAAACCACATGCACCTGGCCGAGGTCAACCACTTGGCTGCCTAGTACCACATGGCCCTCCAGAGGTGGGCCCAGGATCAGAGAGAGGCTTGCGATGCCCACAATAGTTTGTTGGATGCATGGAGGGCAGTGAGTGAGTTGTAGGGAGAGTTGGCGCATTTGTGGGGTTCTGGGCCCCACCTGGTGACTGTCCATGGAGGGGCCTTTCAGGAGGTGCAGGATGAGGGGGTGCAGTAGTTGGCGGAGGGGGTTGGGGAGGTTGGCAGTTCATCGAGCAGAGGGGGAGTAGTAAGAGGTGGTGGGTTCCCACTGGAGAAGCAGGTGGGTGGGGGAGGCACAAGGATCTGGGTTGAGGTTGGAGCCCAGTGGGATCAGGGCTCTCTTGCTGATGAGGACCCCAATGTGTTGGCCCTTTGACGGCAGTATTGGGGAGGAGATGCCAGACCTGGAGCTGGCCTTGCAGGAGCAGTGGGGCAACTTGCAAGATTTGTTGGGGAAGAGGTGGTGGAAGGTGTGGAGGGCGTTGAGGGTCCTGTGGAGGTGATTTAGGGGCTCCCAGGTGTTGTTTCCAGAGCCATACCTGACCCATCAGACCAGGTAGTGTACCTTGCCCTGGTAGTGATGGGAGTTCATGGCCTTGTTGACTTTGTACTCAGGTTTACCATTGACTTCAATGGGTGCAGGTGAGGTGTGTCAGGAGAAGGAGTTGGGGGGGGGGGTGGCATTTGAGGAGGTGGATGTGGAAGACAGGGTAGAGGGCTTTCATACCAAGAGGGAGTGCGAGTCAGTCAGCATGGGAGGATGCCTTTTTGGTGATTTTGAAGGGGCCTAGGCGTTTATGGTCTAGCTTTGGAGATGGTTGGCAGGTCTTTATGTTCCTCCTGTCTAGCCAAATGAGCAATCCTATGGGCCAGTCTGGGGTTGCCAAGCGGTTGGTATCTGCATGTTTGCTGTAGGCTTTGTTGGCCATGGCAATCTCCTCCTGGAGGAACTCCTGTAATGCCCGCAGGTTGTAGGCCACTTTGTATGCAGCAGAAGGGATGTCCCAGAGCAATATGGTGGGGTGGGGGTGGTATCCCTTGTTGGCAAAGAAGGGGGATACCCTGGTGGCGGAGTGGGGAGTGTTGTTGTAGGTGAACTCCACTATAGGGAGTTCAGCATGCCAATTATTCTGGAGGTAATTAACATAGAGACATAGGTACTGTTCCAGTGTTTGATTGACACATTCCATCTGCCTATTGGTCTCCAGGTGGTAGGCAGTGGACAGGTTAGTCCGTACATTGAGAGCCTGGCATAAGGACTACCAGAATTTGGACACAAACAAGGGGCCCTGATCAAAGACAATGTCATCCAGAAGTCTGTGTTTGGAAAAGACGTGCTCAACAAATAGCCTTGCAAGGTCTGGCACCATGTCAGTAGTGTGGCAGGGTATAAAGATGGCTTGTCTGGTTAGCCTGCAAACTATGACAAGAATGGCATTGTACCCCTCAGATTCTAGCAGCTCGACAATGTGGTCCATGGAGATGGACATTCATGGTTGTCAACCTATTGGGAGGGGTTTAAGGAGTCTGAAGGGGTGGTGGCAAGAGACCTTGGCCTGGAGACAGGGTTTGCAGGAGCAGACATAGCACATTACATCCTTCTTTCGACCCAGCCAGAAGTATGTTTGCATGATGAGTTGGGTGGTTTTACAGATGCCCAGATGTCCTCTGAGTTTGTGGTCATGGTGTTGGTGGAGGATATCCAGTTGGAGGGTGTGATGGTTGGAAATATAGATCAGGCTATTTCAGAGAAGGAGTCTGCTGTCTGGAGAGAGAGAGAACAGTGACAAACCTGGGGACACTTCTGCGGGGGTAGGGGTGGGGTCGGTAGAATTTTGGGGGGAGGCCTGTTGTGATGGGTTATTCATGGTGTCCCTGGGTTCATTGGCCTTGAAGTACACATCAGGGGGCGAGTTCCAGATCCTACTTAGAAGTCCCTCTTCATTGAGGAGCACTATGGAGTGCAGGTGCTCTAGCGGAATGACTATGCATTGGTTGAAGGCATTCTGCTTATCTTCGAAGGACTTTTTTGGGTATACATCCAACCTCCTAGTCAGCATGTCAGATTTGGCCCCAAGTAATCTGGGGCAGTAGTGAATAGTAAAGTCGTACTCTGATAGGAGTTCTGACCACCTCACCTAGTGCCTGCTGAATTGCTTCAAGGTGGTGAAGTACTGGAGGTTGTTATGATTGGAATATACTTGGATCTGGTGTCTCGTGCCCTCAAGGTATGCATGCCACTGCTTGAATGCCTTGACTATGGCAAGGAGCTCTTTGTTGTAGATGTTGTAGTTCAGCTCCATGGCTATCATAAAACGGGTGTAGAAAGCCACAGGATGAAGGTCCTTGCCATTGGAGTCCATTTAGGAGAGGATTCCAGCAATAGCAAAATCAGAGGCGTTGCACTCAAGGACTACCAGGAGGGAGGGGTTATAGTGTTGCAGGATGGGAGCAGACATGAACGCCTTCTTCAAGAGTTCAAAGACACTCTGGCATCTGGAGTCCCAGTTCCAAGAAGCATCCTTCCAGGTCAGGTGGGTCAGACATTTGGTAATACTGAAGTAGTTGTCTATGAACCGCCAGTAAAAGTTTGCAAAACCCAGGAAGGCTTGGAGCTCCTTAAGATTCCTAGGTCAGGGCCAGTTGAGGATAGCCTCGACCTTGGTCAGATCCATGCGGACTCCCTCTGGGGACATGATGATGCCTAGATACTCCACTTTCTGGGTGTGGAAGGAGCATTTCTCAGGTTTAGCATGGAGGTTGTGCTCCAGGAGTTGTTCTAGGATGCATCACATGTGCCCATGGTGTTCCTTGAGAGAATTGGAGTAGATCAGGATGTTGTCCAGGTACACAATCATGAAGACATTGCTCATGTTGTGAAAGATGTCATTCATGAAGAATTGGAAGGTGGCGGGGGCGTTGGACATTCCAAAGGGCATGACTAGGTATTCAAATGGCCTATAGCAAGTGCAGAACGTTGTCTTCCATTTGTGACCCAGAGCAATGCAAACATTGTTGTATCCTGATCTGAGATCAATCTTTGTATAGACCTTTGCATTCCAGAGGTGATTGACTAGGTCTTCAATGAGTGGAATGGGGTACCAGTTCTTTTTGGTAATTTTATTGAGTCCCCAGTAGTCAACACACAGCTGTAAGGAGCTGTCCTTCTTTTTGATGAAGAGGACAGGCGCTCCCACAGAGGAGGTGGAGGGTCTAATGAAGCCCTTCCTGAGCATGTTATCTAGGTGTTCCTTGAGTGCCTGGAGCTCTACTTCTGACATGTTATAGATTTTCCCAAATAGTAGCAACGTGCCATCATCCAGGTTGATCTTATGGTCATAGGAGCAGTGCAGGGGTAGTTCTTGGGCACTGGTTTTGGAGAACACATTGGTGAATCTATGGTGCTTGGAGGGAACAACTTCTCAAAGGATTTGGTCTTCCGATTTCTTTTCTGGAGTAGGTACCTCAGCCTGGAGGTGTTCTTCAGGGAGGGTTGGAGTAATATGGAGTTGGTAGGCTTGTCCTCCTTCCTGAATAATCCAGGCGAAGGGGGCAGCACCAATGATTCTTACTTGCAAGGAACCCCTTGAAGGGCTGTTTGCAGGAGGTTCCTTGAAGTAGGGATGTGGGGGTGGGGATCTCAATTGGGGCCGGCCCTTGTACCTATTTCAAGGGATATTTGGAGGGAAGGGGGTGGGGGTCTTGCTGTTCTTGCTGTGGGAGAGGTCAGGGTTAATGTTGGAAGAGGGAGTATTGGGGTTCTTGTTAGCCTTGAGGCGGGAGAGGTCAGAGTTAATGTTGGAAGTAGGAATATCAGCATTCTTGTTGGTCTTGCTGTGAGAGAGGTCAAAGTTGACATTGGAAGAGGGAAAATCGGAGTCCTTGTAGGTCTTGAGGTGGGAGGGGTTGGGGTTAGTGTTGGAAGGGGGGATTATATCTGTACCTGTATCTATGGGGGAAAAGGTGGTGGGTACTTGGGCCTGTGCATTGAGAGGTGGCATAGGAGTGAGGTTTGTGGTTTTGGGGGTGGCACAATGTTGGGTTTTTGTGGTGTCTTTGGCACTACCCTCCCCTTTTAGGTTCTCTAGCACCAGTCCAAGCAGAGAAGGGGGATCAGGAAGGAGAGGACGGTCCTCATTGGGTACTTCTTCAACAGTGGGGTTGTATCAGGACTTCAGGGAGATGCTTGCTGTGAGGCGTTCATCCCCAGTATTGAATGTCATCATCATGGTCCTCCAGTTCACATCTGGGTTGGCTTTCCAGAGCCACAGGAGTCCCAGGATTATAGGAGTGGCCCAAGACAGTTGCATGCCCAGGAGGTCCACTAGGAAGGAGATGCCATTTGAGAGCATGATGGTGTTGAAATGGTGGTGGGTGATAGGTTCTGACTGGGTGGGTTGTCTGTCAAAGACTTGTAGCTTGATGGGGGCATTCAAGGGCTCCGCCAGTAGGGCCAACTCCACACTGACAAAGGTTCCAGTTGCTCGACTATCTATGAGGGTGGGGTAGGAGTTCTGGTTGGACCAGAGCATGATGTTGATGGTGAATGACTTTGTGGTGTTGGAGTGGAGTTTCCTGGTGGAGGCAGCAGAGGAGGAGGATAAGGAGATGGGGAGGTAGAAGGGGATGGAGGGGGGCTGGGGCCTGGGGCTTGTTTCTTAACTGAGGCTCATGGATAGGGAGTGCCAGTCTATCTTAGGATTTGTAGAGCAGAGCCACGGGAGGCCTAGGACTAGTGGGGCTGACTGATGGAGCTTGGTGATGAGCATCCTGAGTTCCTGTTTGGTCCCATCCTCAAACATGAGGGGTACGTATGAGTAGTGGGTCATGCTCCCAGCAGAGGAGGGTTCTCTGTTGAATAGACACAGCCCTATGGGAGTAGGGAGGCATATCAGGAGGAGGGAGGGAGTTTTGGTGAGCCCAGGATTCATCAACAAAGTTGTCAGTCACACCACTGTCAATGAGCGTTGGGGTGGGGGGGAAGGAGTGCAGGGGGTCAGAGAGTGTGGTGTGGAGGAGGAACAATTGGGATGAGCAAGAGGTGAGGGCAGCAGTACGGGTGTCTGGAGCAGGGGCCAGTGCACAAAGTTGTAAAACCAGGGCCAAGAAGACGTTAGTATTGATTCTGTGGCTTAGTGCATCTTTGGGGTCTGCTAAGTTGCAGTCTTGTTTTCTGCATACTGAAACTTATACTCATTACCATCTATTACCCAGACAGTGTGGCCCAGGGCACTGTGTTCAGGGAACTCCTGGATGAAGTGTCCTGGTTTGCCACAGAGCAGGCAGAGCCTCTTGCTCCTCCTGTACTCCTTCATATCCTCTGGTACAGCAATCCACAGGCATCCAGTGTTGTGAGCTTAATTGGCATTGAGATGCTCATCTTCCACTGGATTGTTTGCAGGGTCATCAGGGTTGTCAGTATAGTCATCCAGGTCCTCTTCTGGCTATTCCCCGATCTCCATTGCCTGCAGCTGTGCATTGGGTCAGGCTGTAGGGTGGGGGAGATGGTCTCCACTGGGTGCTCCCGAGGTAGGGGAGTTATTCCCTGAGTGGGCAGGGAGTTTACCAGTGGGGTTACAGGGAAATGAGGGTCTGGGCTATCTAGAGGTACTTGGGGTGACTGATGCCTCTCCAAGCTGGTGGATGGGTGATAGAGTAGCCTGGTCTTTGCAATAGTGCTGCTCAATCTGAGTAATGAGGTGTTTGAGACCCTTGAAGGAGGTTTGCTTAGAGGCAATGCAGAGAATGCTGTGGATGCATTCCGGCAGGGCCCTACTAAGCTGGAAATGGAGGGCATGGTAGTTCCATCTGGTTTCATAAGCCTCCTTCTCAAATTGCACTAGGAATGTGGTGAAGCGCTTGTCAGGGGACATTTTAAGGGTGACCAGGTTATTCTTGGCTTTGGTGATGATGTCATACATGCCAAACTTCTCCAAGTACTCCTGTACAAAGGCCTGCAAGTTGGAGAAAAGGGAGTGACAGAGAAAGGCAGTGTAATGGTCAAGAGTGATGCCCTGGAGGTAGAACAAGGCAAAGGCTACTCATGCCCAGTTGCTGGCATAGGTGTGTGCCTTTCCCTGAAATGTGTTGAGGCACTGCACTAGAAACATACGCTACTTCCAGGAGTTACAACCACTAAACATCTCCAGCTTTTGTATATCCAGCCATTCTTTGCAAGCAAGAGCGTCACAGACCTTGGCACCATGATTGTTATTGTTCCTTGCGGGGCCACCAGCATTGTAATAGTAGTGGTAGTGGTTGCCAAGGCTGCCTTGTGGGGGAAATGCTCTGATCACTGGTCCTCCACCCCCTGGGGGTCCAGAAGGTCCTCCACTTAGGGGGCCACCTCTGAGAGGTCTGCCCTGGAAGCCTCTGGGGGGTCCTTTGCTGACAGCAGGTGGCCCTGGCATCTAGGATGGAGGGGGTGGGGGAGAGCCAGGAGGGGGTGGAGGTGGTGATTGAGGTTCCTCACCAGGCAATGCTCCCCTTGGGCCTGAGGAGTGTTCAGGGGGCCCCAGAGAGCAAGGTGGGCTGCCTGGTGGTCCACCAGGGGTTCCTTGTCCTTCAGGCATAAACCCAGCTAAGGGGGGAGGTGGCCCAGCTGGCAAGTGGGGGGGGTGGATAGGGGGTGGGGGGTAATAAGTATGGGAGGAGGGAGGGTGGGGAGGGTGAGGGAGGGGTGGGAAATGGGGAGGGGGGGGGTGGGGGGGGGTTTGGGTTTGGGGGTTGGGCATTGGAATTAGGAGAGTGTGGAGGGAGGGAGTTAGTACTAGTAGAGAGAGGAGGAGGGGGAGAAGAGCCTGGAGGAGCATTCCTGGTGGGATTAGAATACCAATGAGGTGGGGGCATGTGGTTGCTATTTTACAGGTCAAAGTGGGGGGAGTTCATGCTCAAACATGAAGCATCTTGTTTCCAGGGAAACAGGGTTGCCCTGGGGGACAGTCAATGGGTTAGGGGGAGGCTTGGGAGTTGCCCTCAGGGACGTCAATGTAGCAGAGGGTGTCTTGTGAGGAGTCTGAGGAGTTGTCTCATCAGAGCCCCTGAGAGGTAGGACGGGCTGTTGCTATACCTATTGACTGTCCCCATGTCTGGAAGGCACTGGCACTAGGCACTGAGTTCATCCAGGGCTGTGCAGAGAGGCCTACCACGCATACTGCAGGTTGGTTGAAGAGCCCACCCAAGGGGTTTAATTCTTGGAGCATAGCAGAAGCAGCATCAAGGTTGTAGAGGTGTTGCTGCTCCACTCCTTGGGGGGAGTCATTGTTTTGGGGGTTTCCTGCTGCTCCTGGGTCACGTTGGACATAGAAGGAGTATGCTGCATCCCTGGGGTCCTTGAACTGCCCTGGCGATGGGGACATGTGGATTTCCTTGACCAATCTGGCTAGCTCCTCTTGCAGAGCGGAGTCATTATGCAGGAAGTCATGTTCCCATGCTGGGAGGGATCCCTGGGCAAAATGCCCCTGAATGTCCAGCACTTAGTTAGCGCACTCCTCCACGTTACTCCCTGCTTCAGGTAGCCCCAGCCTGTGACACAGGTTCTGAGTCCTTCATATCAACTCCATACTAGTAATGCAGAGTGATCTCAGAATCTTGTCACACTGTTTCAGATAGTTTGCAATCCTCCCTCATTGCTGGGAGGGTGCTTCTCCAGTTCTCCTGGGCATGTTCCCTTGCCTGAGGGGTGATGGGGGTGACTGCACAAGGAGAACTGGCAGGCTATCCCACTAGAGGGGTTGGGGGTATGCAGGGACATGGGTGGTGGGGTTTGCCTCTGTAACGTGTGCAGTACCTGGACCCATTGCAAACAGACCTGTACTAGCAGGGATCGGGGCTTTCCACTGCAGGTGCAGAGTGTCCAGGGGTTCCCAAAGTTGAGTCCATGCATCAGAGCTCTGTGCAAGATGGGGTACCTGGGCACGCCAGTCAAGGGCAGGGCCTTGACTAACTGAAAGCATTGCCATAGATCCATAGGTGTCCACGGGCCAGTACCAGTTCATGTATGGTGCAGGAGTGAGGTAGTACTGTTGGGGGTGGGGAGGCATAGCTGGGTTATTGTCAGGAGGATAAGGAGGGTATGCAACTTGTAGTCTGCCATAAGCATTGACAGGGTAGGCTGCAGCAGGAGTATAGTTTTGGGTGTAGGTTGCCATACCAGCTTCCAATGAGTGAGGGCAGACTTGGTATTATGTTAGGAACTGCTGACCCAGGGACTCTTTCTAGAGCAAGGAACCCACTAGTCAGAGGGGCTCAGAAGGGCAATGAGTCTAGAAAGAGGCTTTGGCATGAAGTCTGAAGTACTCCAAAGCAGTCCAAAGGCAGTTAGAGGCGACCGGAGTGGATATGGAGGTTGCAGGAGGACAGGAGAAGGGTAAAAACTGAAGATTAGACAGACAGAGGAGGAAAACAGAGTGTATTGAGAGGGACAGAGCGAGAAACAGAGGAGAAAGGAGTAGATAAGTAAAAAGATATAGTTAATATCAGGTCTAGTGACTGACTAAGGTAGCTGGAGCCTTATATACTCAGGAGGGGCCAGAGAGCACATAGTGCATGACTCTGGGGTTATAGCTTGGCTTTTAGGGGTGTGGGGTGAGAAAGAAGCACTGGGTAAGAGGACTAGGCCCAATGGAAAAGTTGATGCGCCCTGATGCGCCCTGGAGGCAAGTGGAGGGGGGATAATGTGTGGGTCCCAGCAGTGGGTTGACATCTGGCTTGGGTAGCAGGGCAGCGGGTAGCGGGGCAATGGGTGGAGGGCGGGGGCAAGGGTCTGGATCAGAGGGCGAGAAATGACTGGGTTATGACAAGGAGGAGTTTATCTAACTCATCGACTCTAGACCAGTGTCTAGCTTTTAGCTCCTTATTGTGAAAAGTATTAATTGCATCTATATCCAATTCTTCAGTTGAATAATTTGAGAAAGGCTCATCATTATTATCAAACCAGTCGCCTTCATCAAAAGGCCAGAAACCTTCATGCAGGCCCTTCATGACTGACTTCACAAAGGGTTGGTTCAGGTAGTCCCAGAGCATATTCTTGAACTTATCAACATTAAAAGGAGTCTTGATGCAGATACAGCTACTCAAGTGTTCAAGAGCTGAAACAATTCTTTGGTCATTTATTAGATGCTGAGGGGAGGTAGGAAGAGGCGGGGCTGTTTCTGTGTTGATTGCAGCTGGAGACATTGTCAGAGGGTTATTATCCTTCCATACAAAGCCCTTACAAAATCTGAGTTCCTTTGTGGATTTATCAATACATGAATATGGATGCTTAGTGCCTCATGAGATGATTGAGCGTGGGCTGCAAGAAATAGCTTTTGAAGTTTTATGCATTGAGACCAACATTTGCTCAATATTGTTGTCATCTGATTTTGAGCTTTGAATGACATTCCTCGACATCCTGTGCTCTGTAATTGCCTCTGCATTCACTGCAGATATAGTGCTGAAGACTGCTGGGGCACGGGTCAGAGTTGCAAAATCCAAGATTCCAATTCTGACAGATAGTAGCAGTCCTTTTGCAAGGCTGTGATGATGACACCAAATTGTGTTTTGATTCAGCTTGAATAACTAAAGAGGAAGCACCTGAGCCAAGAAAGGAACATGAAGTTCACACTGGTCATCCATCCTGAAAGGATTACAAGAATAGCAATTGCGAGTATCTTTATTGAACTGAATTGCAATAGACATGCCATTGGGAGTATTATGATAAAAATCCACAATTCTTGATTGGTACTGCAGCAACTCTTCTTCTCAATGGGGATAAAAGAGATTGACTGCTGATGATCAGGTGTTTTGCAGTGGCGACATCTTTTTTAATCAACAAAAAACCTGGAGCAAAGTCCCTCAGCTCATCATGATGGTCATAACCCCTGTCAAGAGTTGCATATAGTTTCTCAAAGTCAACATAGTGGTCCAGAATGATAAGTTTCCACATTGCTCAAGAAATTGGGTCTTTGAAGGGCTGAGTCTGTCCAAGAATGATGAGAGGATCCAGCGCTGATTCTTTTGCATATTCCTGTCATATGTGCCATGTCTCAGCAATATGAGGATCTGAAGACACTTTACTTTGTAGATAAGCCAGATGGGGCACTGCCAAGAGAAGAGAACAAGGAATTCCTGCCATGTGAGTAGACTCTCTGGATTGGCTGAGGATTTTGGCAATCTTTTCAAAAGAGATGGTAGGCGGGTAGTCAGAGGACTCCCTAAGATGATCAAGTTTTGAATAAAGAGTCACCCATGCCATAGTCTTAACTGCATGGATATGATCCTGATGACTTCTCTCAGACTCAAGGGTAGCGCTACAATTGTTCCTGGAAACTGATCCATCCCTGATTGATCTCTCTGGAGTGGGTTCACAAGGAGATGTTGCTTGTTGCTTTCCTTTTTTCTCTTGCCTGATGTCATGACCCCCACCCCTGGGTCAAACCCCCGGACCTCGCACAGCCCCAAAGGCCACTCACATGACCCGACCCCCAGGAGGATCCAGCTCCCCAGCCATCACTCCCACCACCATCACCCCAATTGCTAGCAGTCCCTGACCCTGGACATCACCGACCCCTGGCACGGCCATCACCCCCAGCTGACCAGCAATCCCCACCCCAGACATCACCAATAACCTCGGGCGGCCCCAGAACGTGACCACATGGACACCCTGCACATCAGTCAACGCATCATGCATCACCACGCATCATTCCACATATCACCACGCAACATTCCACACACCAGGCACCGCCAACACCACACATCTCACCTTACAAAGCACCAGCCCCACGTTCCACCTTGCCGTTGATGACGCCCAAAAGTCGCTAGGTACTGTATGAAGTTACTGACACCTAGCGCCTCCTGTGGAGTAGTGTGGGGCGTGCGCTAGAGAATATTTGTGTGAGTCCTGGGCAGGGTCCCAGCTACTCATGGTGCTTTAAAGGGTGGTGAGTTACAAAGGGTGTAAAAGAATGCTTAGCGTGTAGTTGCTAAATCGAAATCCTGCCGTAGGTGCAGGCACTTGACTCCTGGCAACGGGAGACGGTAATGTACCCGGTGGTACCGTTGGCGATACAGATGCTAAGTTACAATGTTGAGGAGGAGCCACTAAACGGCTGGCAATTGGAGGCGCCAACTACTTAGCAACAGGAAGGGGCGTTGGGTAAACGAACAGTGCTTAGCGACTCAAGTGTGGTTTGTACGCTGAGCTGAGCTATGTGCTGTGGGGGTGTATTGGTTGTTTTTTGTGCTATCATATAGTACAGTATTTATACGGCGCTAGGTCGCCGTCACTAACTACATAAGGCAGGTGAAAATAATATGGTCTGTACATGAAGAACGGAAAAGAAGTCGCCAAGGCGTACATCAAGAACCTCCAAAATTATGGCGCCAGGGATGAAACATGAAAATTTGTCCGAGTCGCTAACGGCGTCTGTCCCGATTTGGATGACCCTGCTGCCTGGTATCATAATTGGGCAAATGCACGGGGAGCTGCCACCGAGGCCTGAAACCATCAAGGAGGGGATGGCTGCCAGACGTCGGACGCAGGCGCAGCTTCTTGACGTCCTGATGGTCCCAAGGCTTCTGATCGGGGACCTAAGTTTCT
>JAGGAU010000432.1:0-12009 GCA_017657275.1 Termitomyces sp. T108
CTTGAACCCTCACTGAAACTATCCAGCCCTCTCCATTCACTATCAGTCTCTGCATCCACATACTCTGTCAACTTCTCCTTCCTCTCCTGGTCCCCTGTCACCCCTGCTGCCTTGAAGAGATTCTCCATTTTCCTGAGAAAACATTGGACCTCTGTGGGCTAAGTATGGAGGAACCTAGGAGCATCCCTACTGGTAGACAGTGGTAGCTTCTGCCTTGCTGCTTCTGTTGCTATTTTGTGTGTTCTTGTAGATTTTGTAGTATTGCTTGTAGTTTTCTTCTTTTGTGTTCCTAAGATTTGCTCTGGATCTTGCACACTCTGTAGGTTGGGTGTTGCTGTCTTGTTGCTCCTTGTGGTTACCCTTTGAACTGGCTCTGGAGCAATTACTTGCTTCCTTGGCACTGTCTTTTTAGGCTTTCCAGGTGTGGACCCACTTGGTGCAAAAGATATCTTGATTTGAGCTTGATGTGTGAACCTCTTGATGGTCCACAAAACTTGAACTTGATGACAGTGCTTTTTCTTGGTAAACTTTTTAAGCCAAAGCCCCTTGTGGTGGGCTCCAGATGTAGTACTTGGTTAGAGTATTACTAGTAGTTCTGGGGCTTTCTTGAAGTCTTAGAAAGTTTCTGCAAATCTACACTGTTGCTTGACAATGTCTTGATGTATGTACTGACTATTATTGAGTTGATGACTTTTGAGCTGGTCTCTGTCCCTCTTCTGTATTTCCTGTGTATTTATTGGGGTGGTTTTGGGAATATACTTTTGTTGAGACTGCTACCAGGAGGCTTACAGTTTTCAGCCTTAGTATTAAATGTTTATTTTGACTTCTGGTGCATGGTTCTGTCTCTGAATGCTGGTACAGCATTGTATCAACACCTCCTCTTTAGACCATTGCATGGTCTAGACCAGTCATAACTGGCCTAAGGCTTGGCCAGTTTAGCAAATCAAATATGATTCTTGAGTCAAGAGTATGAGCACAATTGCTCCAAGACCAAGCTGCATCACCATCTGTGACTAGAGTCTGGCATTCACACAGATATATTACACAACACAAAATCATAAGTAAAGTAATAAGTGCAGTATGATATACAATACAATAGAGAAAAAGATACATAATAAACAATCTAGTCTGTTTTTCATGTCTCAAATGTCAGATGTCATCAGGCCTGATCAGATCTGTCATCATTCAGGTCTGATCAGACTTGTCATCCAGGCCTGATCAGACCTGGCTCTGATTAGGCCTACATAATCAGGCTGGCGCTAACATTTGTGTAACTAGGCCTGAAAATTGGCTCTGTCTAAAGTTACCTTATCAGGGCTGATACCACCTGATCCAGTCCCAGGCATTTTTCTGATATATGGTACAATATGTGCTATTGGTGCAAAGGATATAATACAGATAACCTCAATGGTTACACACCCCTTCTTCTGCATGGTCTAGATCAGTCATATACAGCCTAAGACTTAACCAGGATAGCAATCCTAGTAGGATTTGTGAGTAACAAGTATGAGCATGATTGCTCCACAACAAGGTGCATCACTGAACAGGATGAGCAAGTAGTACATGAGCAGGTAAACTGCTTGACCAAAACTTGTTCCAGCTATTCTGAGTACCCACTTGGGTGCCTCTGCTCAGGAGAACAGCAACTCAGTGCTTACAGGCACCATTGGTGCAAAGGATGAATTAAAACATGGCATCTAATGACACCATATATTACAAGATGTACAGTAAACAAAATAACCAAACAAATATATGCAGTAAAGCACATGTAGTGTCAGCAACATATTTTGAGTGTATAACTTGATGTCATCTAGATGATGATATAACGAAAAAAAACATGACAAGGGCTTTCAGCCTGCTTTTGCACTTGTTGATGATCTGCCTATGTCCGTTGCCTGCATTTTTCCTTTGGTCCCAGCCCTGGGACTTAATGAGTCCTGCGTCTGAGCCCTGGCCCGCCAGTACTCGCTCCCTGGGACTTATTCTCAGCCCCAGAGCTCATTCCTGACCCATGGAGTTCCCTTGATAGCCTTCTGGACTAGCCTCGGTCCCTCCATACCCATTCTTCTCTCCTAACTCCCAGTCCGTATACCATGCTCCGCAATTCTGGTTGTGTGCATAGACTTTGTGTTTGCCAAGTAAGGATTTGCCCAGTGGTCTGAGCCCCTATGGTCAGCGGAACCTGACAGACATGCATAGAGCGTGTCAAGGCCAGAATTTGGCTAAGGCCAAATGATGGTGAGCTAGTGTAGTCATGTTGACCATGGCAACCCCCAGTGCCACCTGCCATGTGGCAGGGAGTTTGTGCTTGTTTGTCTGCCTCATGGACTTTGGCAAGTCTTTTTTCTCCATTGTTCTCTTGTTGTGACATGTTGTTGACATGTAGACTGAGTAGTAGTATGGCCTTGCAGGGCCCCCCAAAACCTGGACAGAGCTCACAGAGCTCTGGAAGGATAACACCAGCATTTGCACTGTGTCATCAGCAGTATGCAGCAGTGGCCTATCCAGGCCATAAAGAGCCACTTCCATATAAAAAGTTCCTCCATGCAAGAATAGAGGTAGATGAAGAGGAGCGCCATGAGCGCCATTTTCAGCTGGTACCAAGCCATTCTCAGGCTCTGGCAGCAACATATGTGCGTGCTGTGGCACTGCCCATTAGACAAGAAGTTGCGCCACAAGTGCAGCTGTCATCACCTGGTGAGACAAGCAGGGAGCCCAAGTGGGCCAGAACACCTCCACCACAACCAGGTCCTGCCCCTCCCATGTCCTGTCCAGTGCTGCAGAGAGCACCCCTGGTGATGGTCATGCCTGCATGGCCTACAGCTGCCTCAACCAGTCTAGCCAAACCTGCGGCTCAACCAGCCAAGGGGTCAATGTAAGGGTGACCTCTGGAGGTTGCGGCTAAGTCATGCAACTGGCAGAGGGGAATCTGAAGTGTATTAGAATGGTACTATACAACAGGAAGTGTAGCTAATTACCTGGCAGAGGGGAATCTGAAGAGAACAAGTCTAAGGACTCCTCTGCCAGGGTGCAGTGCATCAGGTGCAGGCGTGGAGGTGTGGAAAAGTACTGTACAGCATGACCATGCCTAAACCCTAACCCTGGAGGAGGTCCAGAAATCTCTGGACTGTTCCAGGATAACTCCGAAGGTCCCAAAATGGCAATAGCTCCAGAGCATCCTGAAATGGAAGTCCAGAAATCTGCGGACTGACCTGGGACAATTCCGGAGGTCCTCTGGAGGTCCCAAAATGGAAGTCCCCTGACAGTCAAAGGTGCCCACCACACCTATGCAGGAACTCTCACTAGAACAGCAAGATGAGGAGATGGTTGACAAGGTCCTGCTGACAAGGGATGAACAGGAACTGCTGGACCCACTCTATCTGGTGGCTCCACCAGCATGCCCGGTGGCCAGTCCCTCAACTTGGGGACCCAAAGCATCAACCTCTGCCCTGGACATGCCAGGGCCCATGAAACCACACCATGGGTGCAAGCTGCCCTTGGACTTGTCAAAACTGGAACTTGTGGAGTTCTCTGCCAATATACCGGAGCAGTCAGGCCCCTCCCAGATGCTGTTCATGAGGGCTGTGCTGTTTCCAGTCCCACCTATGCAAGTTGCAGTAGTCACAGTGACCACTGATCTGTGCACCTCAGTGCAACACAATGGGTTGGTGGCCACTGCAGCAGCCAACAAGGGCAAGCAGCATGCTGTGCCCACAGTGGATGACAATAGTGACTATGGACAGTTGCAATCTGAGGAAGAAGAGGAAGAAGAGGGCGAGACGCCTACACAGCGTGTCCAGCATGTTCAACAAAACAAGAAGCTTGCCCAGAAAAAGGCAAATCAGGCCAAAGCTGCAGCACCCAAGTGCATCATGTGCAGATTGACTTCTCAGGTTGCATTCCTGATGGGCTGGGAGTGAAGGTCTGGGGTCCACATGATGTTGAGTGGCTAAACTCCTTTTTCTGTGGGGCTTTTGGCCCCTGTTTTTATTATTCTAACCTGACAAACACTGTCATTGTTGGCGCTGATGCAAATTGCATGGCAGCCTTCAGATTCAGCTCTGGCCAAGCAGCCAAGGTTCCAGGTACCATGGTTTACAAATTTTCCTGCTGGGAATTTCCTGGCATGCCATTCAAGCTAGAACAGCTCCATAAGTACTATGCAAATCCGCATGTACCATGTCATGACCACATTGTTGCATATATGCTAATCACTGAACTTCAGGAGTTTGGTAAGTGATCTGATGTATTGCTACATGACCAAACCATGAAGTTGCTGTGCTCCGATTCTGCATACCAGGATCTCTTTAACCCAATGCAAGGTCTGGAGGACCTACCCCTGGTGGAATGCCAACAGATTCCATCATGCTTTTTGTGCATCAAGGACAATGGCACCAGAGCTCTGCATGTTATGCATGCACCAGATCCCAACATGCCATTTGATCTGGAACAGTTAGCATGGTATGCACTGATCTTTGAGTGACCTGGGCTGGAAAATACCTGGCAGGGTATTGCAGTGGACTATGCATACCGCATGCACTAGCATACCCTCTTTGGATTCATGCTCTGCTGGGCCCTCTGCACCACCAGCGCCAAAATATCTATTGTCCGCTGGCTCACACTTGTTATGGTGTGACCAGGACTCTATCATGAGGCCGTAGACGCCTTCAACAAGGTCTACAAAAAGCTGATAGTGGCCCAACATGGGGCCCAGCTAACAATCCATCAAGTTCATGTATCTGATGACCAGGTGTGGAACTTCTCCAACAATGACATGTTATGTGTCCTATTATATAACCATATTCTGGTTGAATGGGTAGACCATGCATACACCTATGGTGTGGTCTACTTGGAACAACAGTTCCATCAACCAACAATGTCTTCAGACATCTTTCATGAAGTGGACAATGAGCACCCTGAGTGCCTAAAGCTATACGGCACTCCGGCTGCTGTCCCACAATGGGATGGATGGAGAGAAATCAATGAGGACCACTACCACCTCATGTTCAAGCGTGACAAAGAGAGTGCTGCTGGTATTTCCCCTGAGGCCAGTGGCCTCTATTACTATATTGGAATGGACCCAGATCACTGCTGACTGGCTGCAGCGGCTCTTTACGTCGTTGTACGCCCAGGTAGACTGCGGTCACATGTTCAATGCCCTCAAGACCTGCAACCAGAGATCGTCTCTCTTTTCTACCAAAGCACGTGCTAATCGACTGCAGTCCTCCGCATCGACCCAACCAACGCTGACGTGCACAAGACAAAGCTCTTCCTCCTCCACACCGAGCAGTACGATGCCGCCCTGCCCCTCATTGACGCTGCCCACCACCGCTTCGAGCTTGCGTACACCCTCTACCACCTCCAGTGTGAGGATGACGCCCTTCGCATCCTCAGCGACAGCGACGACAGAGCAAGCACACATCTCCTCGCACAGATGAGCTACCGCACAGGCTTGTACGCCCACGCCGTCAAACTCTACACCCAGCTCCTTGAGTCTGCTGAACTGGACTCAGAAGAACACACAGACATACTCACAAACCTCCACGCTGCACAGGCCTACCATGATTTCATCTCCACTGGGTACCTCCACACGCTCAGCACACTCCCTGCGTCCATCATCTCAGCTCCACCACCGCTGCCCATAGGCGCTGTTCACGAACACATGGCGCCCCCCACGGGGCACGAACGTGATCATGAGCCACACGCACCACGCATGAAATGTGTCCCACCTGGCGTCGTGCCCGGCATGATGCCTCTGCCGGACCCTGAGCGGTGGCTCAAAAAGTCTGAGCGCACGTCGGCACCTGGGAAGAGGCGCAAGGCGCAGGGCGGGGGTGCTACGCAGGACAGTGTTGCCGCTTCTGCTACCAGTGAAACAACCGTGGGTGCAGACGCAAAGTCAAAGTCAAAGGCAAGGAGGAAGAAGTAGGGGGACTGACGTTGGGGTTTTGTTTGTTGGAATCTAAGACCGGTATACCTAAGTAAACACAGACATGTTAGTGTCAATCCTCAGTCTGTATTATAAGCAACTGTATTTCTGTACCTAAGTAAACACAGACACATTAGTGTCAATCTATCGGTACAGTTAATTTCTATCCATAAACATAAGTATGGTCAAGAGACTCACCCTCAGTCTGTATTATAAGCAACTGAGGGTGCTCGTCTCCTCTATCTAATATATATATGTGAGCATGGTCCTTTGTTCGCATTGTCATAATGGATGTGATATTAGCGAGGGTAGAATGTGACGATGTGATGTGTAAGTGTGATGTGATGGCATGCTCACGGTGTTTGGCCCCATATCTCAACACTCCTCCTCACCGTGATGCGTGCTCCTCCTCACACGGACTCCTAGTGTAAGCCCATGATTTCCTGCAGTCTGGTAAATTGTGGGGTTGGCAGCGCTTTAGTAAATATATCGGCAATGTTGTCCTTTGTGTTGATATAACGCATTGTGATCTCTTTGGAGGCAACTCGTTCCCATAGGAAATGGTATTTAATATCCACGTGTTTGACTCATAAATGCAGGAGGGGGTCTTCCAATAAGTTGATCGCGGAATTGTTATCACACAGTATAGTGGTGGCTCCTCTGACTGACTGACCCAATGCTTCTATTACCATCCTCAACCATATGCATTCCTGCGCAGCCTTGAATGCTGCCATATATTCGGCTTTGCAAGATGAGGCGGCCACTGTCCATTGTTTTTGTGTGCACCATGATATAAGTCCTGCCCCAAGAGACCACGCATATCCCCCTACGCTCCGTCGAGTATCCAAGCAATTCACCCAGTCTGAATCTGTGAAGCCTACTAGATCTATCGGTGTGTTGCCGCCCAGTCTTAAACGCAAGTTCTTTGTCCCTTTTAGGTATCGTACAACCTGTACTGCAGCATGCCAGTGGATGCTCATGTAGCAGTCTAGATACTGGGTCAATTGTTGTACAGCATATTGAATGTCAGGTTGAGTTGAAATTGCTAGCCACAACAATCCACCCACAAGATTTTGGTATGGTATTTGTGCCAGTTTATCAAGTTCTTCGTTACTGCATTGTGACCTATCCATGCATCGCAACTTGAGTCCTGGTTCCATAGGGACTGATAATGGTGATGCGTCGGCTTGCCCGTACTGAGAGATTAAGCAATCGATAAGGACAGTTTGTGATAGGTAAACCTGTTTCGTATCTCGATCCCATTCCACTGCCATGCCCACTATGTGTCGGGGCACTCCCAGATCCAAGATCGTCTACCTCTCCTTCAACTGCTGCTTGAAAATCTTGTTTGCTTTTTTGGTGCTTGTGATGGCCAGGAAGTCATCCACGTGTATTTCCGTGATCACTGTCCCTTCATTAGACTGTCTGTAATATAGGCATGCCTCACACTTAAGTCTGTTGAAACCCATTCTTCTCATCTCCTCGTCCAGCGTTTTATTCCAAATCCGACCGGCTTGCTTGTTCCCATAAATTGGTCTCAACAGCTTACATACCCAGGATTCCTTCCCTTCTTCTTCGAAACCTTTTGGCTGTTGCATGTATATTTGTTTGTCCTCAGGAAGTACTCCATTGAGGAATGCCGTTTTGACATTGACCTGGGTGGCGTCCCATCCCAAAGTCGCTGCCATATGTAACAGAATCCACCAAGATTCCGCACATGCTGTCAGTGAGGTCATCTTATCATAGTCGCGGCCCTGTATCATAGTATAGCCTTGAAGAACATGTCAAGTTTTCAAACATGTGATATTTCCTCGCTCGTCCCGCTTGATGGTAAACACAGGTTGGCCTCTGAATATTTTCTGTCCTTGTGGGATCTTCTCACATAGAACTAACTCCCACACACCCATGTCCTTCAGCGACTTGATTTTGTCCTGGTAAGATGCCTTCCACTGGACCCAGTCAGTAGATTTCTGGGCCTCCTCCAACGTTCTTGGTGTGTCGGGATCTAATCTGGGATCTTCATCAGGTACACCCTCAATTGTATTGAGCACTGCCATTGTCCAATTGAGTTCCTCTACGCCCACATCCTGGTCACTTTGTTGATCCACTAAGGTTTCATGGATGTCTTCCAACATCTTTTGTCGTTCAGCCCTAGCCTCTTTTATCCTCTCAACAGATGCCCTCAATTCTCTTGTCGCTCTCTCGACTTGAATTTCTCGTCCATCATCAGGTGTGGCCTTTGACGTAGGTGTTGAAATATGGGTGGATCGACGTAGTTGCGTTAAGGTTTGCTGGGCTGGTTCAGGTGCAATGATTTCTTCAGTTTCGACGGGGTTGGTTTCAGTAGTGATGACAGGCATACGGATTGGTTTGTCGTCATTGTCATTGAGCTGAGGACTTGGATTATGGGTTGAGTCTTTTCGGATTGTAGTGATTGTGGGGACATCCAGGGCAGCAGGTTCCTGTGGACTTTGTATGTTTGGGGGAGGTAGGCTAGTTTCATTGTGACTCTCAATGAACCTAACGTGGTACGAGCTGTACACCTTCCCTGTTGACCTGTTGAAACAACAATACACTTTTGAATTTGTATCATAGACAATTAAGACACATTCGATGGAACGTTTGTATACTTTTGGGTTATGCTTGTTAAGGATCAGGACAAAGACGCAGCATCCAATCTCTCTAATTCAGGAATAGTCTGGTTTCCTTTTAAACCACATTTTGTCTGGCATGGTGTCTCTGGTCTTGGATGTTTTAGTTATTCCACCATGAAGATAGGTCGCCATCAGGTAGAACTCGTCCCACAAGTAAGTGGGACATTTTGCTGCAATTCGCATTGATCTAGCTTTCCCATTCAGAGTCCGGTGTATTTGTTCCACATGCCCCATATGTGCCAACATATATGGAGCACCCACTTCCAGGAGGATACCTTTTGATCTGTACCATTCCTTGTGCTTTTTGCCATTCAGCTCACCATCTCGACCAGTTCATAGCGTTTTTAGCTTTTCCCCCGTCTCATTCTTGCGTGCTAGTATCCATGCTTTCAGCTCTTCAAATGCATCATCCTTCCCTTTCAAAGGAATCGACCAAGGCTTATCAGAATAATCGTCGATTATATTCATGATGTAACGATTTCCGGTACGTGAAGAAACTGCAGCCTGTCCCACAAGATCTACCCACACCTTCTCAAGTCTCCTCATAGCTTTATGCCCATTTCCTTCCTCCCTTGCTCTCAGTACTGGCGTTCGAGCCTGTTTACTGAGTATGCAATTGTCACACACAGGAGGTTTTGATGGAAAGGATTTGGGCATACCTTCGATCATACCCGCACGCGCCATTTGCATAATGGCTTGATAATTTGCGTGCCCTAGCCAATTGTGCCAGGTTATGATATTGGGAGCATTGTGTACAGTGAATGCTTGATCAAGGTGTAGGTTTAGAGCGTAGAGGTCCTTTTTGGTAGAGAGGGTTCTGGTTGCAATGAGTGCCCCAGTAGATTTTCTTCGGAGAGTTGCGCCGGTATCGTCAAAGGTGGTAATTATGCCAGCGTGCTTGGCAAGTTTGCTGATTGATAGGAGTTGAACAGTAGATTTTGGAACATGGAGGGTGTTCACAATTTCAAAGTGCATGCCCTGTTCAGTGTACAGGCATATATTACCTATACCTATGGCATGTATTGCAGTACCTCCTACTCCTTGGATTGGGCGTTCGGGGATTGGTGAAAGGGTGAACAAGTCAGATGAGTTGGGAGAGATATGAATCGTTGCTCCAGAGTTGAGATAAAAGGGTGAGGTTTCAAGAATAGATGTTGAGCTAGATAGGGTAATCTTGTTGTCCTGATCGCAGTTGGATTGGACTCCACTCTCCTCCTCAAGTGCGATCAGGGTATTGAACTCCATTGCTTCCACGTCTTCAAGAGTTGCGCAACTGGGGAGCGTGTTGGAGGCGAGCCCCGCAAACTTGGATTTAGTTACAACTGATGCAGTTCCTCCTTGTGCAGTGATATACGCCACAATAGCCTCAGAGTCCCCCTCAACCGTAAAAGCTGAACCTCCAGAAGGTGTGATAGTCAGTCGAGATGTCTTCTTCTTGTCTCTCAATTTCTGTTGGGTACCAAAATGGGCTATATGGGCGTTTCACGACTCCTCGATCGTCTTGCCTTGCATCCCTCCACCCTCGAGTATACACCAAGGGAGAGTATGGCCTATAAAGCTCGTGCATCCACGAGACTTACAGCCGGTACAGACAAGCCTCTCATATGTCGACGACTTTGCGGTGAAAGCTGATGGACTAGTGTCTATAGGATTGTTCGTCACCTTGTCCACGTCAATCAACGTTTGTTCCCCCTCGAAGAAGCGCCGAATTTCAGCCGGACCGTACTTTGTAGTGTCAGCAGTAGATGTGAGGTCATGGGAGATGATCGATCTAATGTGGGTGAAAGATTTGTCGGATAAAGATGATAATATGGCGATTGCCTGGATCAATTCCTTCGTGACATCGCCAGCCTCAAAAGCCTGGTCAATCTTCCCGATGATCTCATTGGCCGTCTTTGTCAACAACTGCGTCGAAGTGCATTTCATCATAAGCGCTTCCTGGAGCAGTCGTACCTGCTGTACCGGAACAGCCCCACCATGACGATCTTTCAAGTACGCCCACAGTACGACGGGATCCCACTCCTCCGCGCACAACTTCTGTTTGGTCATTGACAGTGCCCGCTTGATGAACAAACATGTAAGACAATTGTTACTGGTCCACGCGCGGTGCGCCCGAGGTTGGCAGATTTCGTGTGGAGCTGGAGGTTGATTAAAGACGTACTCCCAGAGCTGAGCCATGGATAGTTTGAGAGTCTTGCTATACAGCCACTCGCCCCACTTTCCATCATCCTTGTCAAGAATGTGTCCTGTCCAGGCAGCGGATATCTTTCCAACAGGTAAGATAATAGGGTTGGCTGAGTTATCGACCTTCCTCATCTCCGCCATTTTGCTCGGGTCTATCTGTGGGGACGGCATCGCGCTGGAAGCTTTAACAGTGGTGGGATTGGTCATGGTATGTTATCGTCGTGGTTCGTACCGTACGTAGAGAGTAGAGACAATTAGATTTCGCGTGAGCTCACGCGTAGTATAGCCGAACACCCGGTTCGGTCCAAATCAAAGTAAAAAGGGTCCAAGTCCAAGATTCAGAAACAGCAAATGCCCATAACCTGTTGGAATCTAAGACCGGTATACCTAAGTAAACACAGACACGTTAGTGTCAATCCTCAGTCTGTATTATAAGCGACTGTATTTCTGTACCTAAGTAAACACAGACACATTAGTGTCAATCTATCGGTACAGTTAATCTCTATCCGTAAACATAAGTATGGTAAAGAGACTCACCCTCAGTCTGTATTATAAGCGACTGAGGGTGCTCGTCTCCTCTATCTAATATATATATGTGAGCACGGTCCTTTGTTCGCATTGTCATAATGGATGTGATATTAGCGAGGGTAGAATGTGACGATGTGATGTGTAAGTGTGATGTGATGGCGCGCTCACAGTGTTTGGCCCCATATCTCAACATTGTTTAAATACACTACTTGATTGTTGTCCCTCTGCTGCAATCACTGGTGCTCCTCGCGAAGTCAACGACATGCGCAAGGCAAAGGTGTCGTAAGGTGTTTGTCGGTTTGGATTCTAGGAGGTAGCAAAGGTCTACTGGATTTTGATAGTAGCAACAACTCCCCCTAATAGAAGGGTACGTGCAAAGCTAGTCGAACAATCTGTGTACGTCCTTGCACAAAAATTAAATCCTTTGTATCATCAGAGAAAGAAACCTTCTTTTGATCTGCAGCTACCACCTGCACACCGTGGTAAACCGGGCCCTCAGGCCTCAGGATCAAGTACACAGACACAGAAAGAGCATCAGCTTAAAGTTCCCTTACTGCCACAAAGTGCAAAATGTATTTTTTAAACCAAATTTACCCTTTAAAGAATCCATAGACAAATCAAGCTAGTTCTCGACAAGAGTTCTCTATATTTGGATTAGAGGCTTGCAATGGGAAAAAAAGTGTGAAAGCACAGCGGAGCTTGATGTAATGGATT
>JAGGAU010000434.1:0-11981 GCA_017657275.1 Termitomyces sp. T108
CAGCAATGACCTCTTCGCCAAGGCTATCGCAGACCAAATTGCGGAGAACAAGATGTACAAGCCTTATGTAAGTCGATATCCCTTAGCATGCTAGCTCAACAAGTTACCTGTGGTCCATAGATGGACGTCATCACCAAGAATGAATTCATCCCCGGATTCAAAATGGTCAAAACATTCTTTCATTCCGACAAGGTCATAATAGATGCCCATGATGTCAAACCTGACCCCAGCTTGTATCATGAAGATCTAGATTCGTCAGAAAAGGTCATTCAGTTCATTGAACTTGAGCTTCATAGTGAGCTTAAAGCTCACAACACCGACGATGCTTTTGTCGATCCCCTCCCGGACCATAACCGAAGTGATTTCATGTTCGAATCTCAGACAAGTGCGGGTAAGGCATCTCGGAGTCGATTGATTCACTATGCGACCGAGTGGTTTGCTCGTCAACATCGTCGTCATGCTTTCACCATCTTTCTTTTTGGGACCTATGTCCGCTTCATTCGCTGGGACCGTGCTGGTGCCATTGTTACAGAGAGATTCAATTTTAAAAGTGACTGTTCGTTCTTGGTTCAATTTCTCTGGAGATTCTCCCATCTCGACGATGTTGGCCGAGGTAGAGATCCATTCGTGCGTCGCGCCACGCCGAAAGAAGCGGAAATTGCTCACAGAGAACTCATGGAATGGGAACCTCCTAAGGATCGTCCAGCTGTTGTATTCACTATTCCTGGCGAGGACCGCGAGGACCGCGAATTCCTTGCTTGGGGTTGCTTTTCTGAACCTCGATCACTCACTGGTCGATGCATTCGAACCTATCCTGTGTACGAGATTGCAACAGAAAAAAGATACCTCTTGAAGGATGGATGGAGGGCACACACCCTGGCTCCAGAGGCCGAGATCCTCCGAGAACTCCGAGAGAAGAAAGTCGAACATGTTCCGGTCTACATTTGCGGAGGGGACGTTGTCGACGGTGTCACGAAGACCGATCTTTATGTTACTGTTGAGGGGGCGGAAGAAGGTTGGCAGGATACGGCCGAAGGCAAAAGCCAGGAAAATGTTACTGTTGAAGAGGCGAACGAAGGTGATAAAGCCAAAGGCAAAAGACATGATTCTATTTCGAAATTTGATGGTTCTTCAAAGTGTGGAAATAGGTGGTGGAGGGTCATTCAACGATTCCTCCATCGTTTCATCTCTGATGTGATTGGGCAGCCTCTCAACACCTTTACGAGCTCCAAACACATGTTTCTAGCCGTCTCACATGCGTTCATTGGTGAGTCGAGGGCTACCCTTTCAAAACTTTGACTGAACACCCTTCACCAGCCTCTCGGCAGGCATACGAACGATGCGGCATCATGAATCGGGACATTAGCGCGAACAACATCCTCATCACTCGTTCTGGAGGGATACTCAATGATTGGGATATGGCAAAGAAAGGAGCTGACATTCAAAGCAGCCGACGTCACGAGCGGACGGTGAGTTGTAATACAGTACTTATGGATCATGCTCACAGCGTATCGATAGGGAACTTGGGAATTTCTGTCAAGCCTGCTGCTTCATGGACATCACACCGCTCACACGATCCAGGATGACATGGAATCGTTTGTCCTCCTTGTCATCTACCATGCTCTACGCTATCTGCCCCACAACAAATCCAAGAGGACTGCATACATTATCGATTACGTCTTCACTCGTCCGGTGCGCTTTCGCCCCGGTGTAAATCAGGGCGGTGAAGCCCGGAAGAGTCTCTTCCTGTACAATGGTTACATTGGCAGTGACTTTGAGGTATCATCTCCTCCTCTCCAGCTATGGATTGAAGCGGCGATTGCGGCCGTGAAAGAGTGGATAACGGCTCAAGATGTGAAATATGAGCCAGGAGAGGACATCATAGAGCTAGAGATGATGGCCGAGGAACAATTGGCTGTTAATCGAGGTGTTTTACTTCCCGCTTTGCCCACAACAACAGAGCCTACTCCCCCAACCCGTCCGTGTATCCTCGCCACTCACGACCGACTGGCCAAGTGGTTTTACTATTGCCTGTGGGCGAGAGACTGACCTGCGCTCGAAGACGACAAACCACATGATATCATATTTGAGACCAAGCCTAAGGACGAGTTTCCGCACATTGGCGGGAGTGCCAGCTCGAGTGAAAGAAGTAAACCATCCGGTTCGGGTTCACGGGGTCGAGATTCCAAAACAAGGTCATCGTAATTATGTACAAGTGGAAAACAAAGTCACTCTGATACACAGCGTCGTAAGAAGTAACTTGGCAGTCCGGTCATCTATTTAAGTATGTGTATATACTGCATATAAAATATCTAAACAGAATAATTCAGTACTTCTCTACTCATGAGCTGTAGAGGACGTACCATGGATAGTGAGTACGCATCCTAACTTAATGGTCTTGTCCTTCGCGACACGTTAACCTTCAATTTGGTATTGGCGGCACGATATAAGCATGTGACGCTGCAAGACGCTCTCAACACTACTTAAGCGGTGACTTATCATGACTTGTAAAGGAATGTTGTTCTCCGTCGGTGTCGCCAGACACTTCCGATGAATGCGCGTTGCCACCGTGGCAGGCAAGTGAACTTTTGCCAGTTAGACATGTCTGTAGTGTGGTTCTGGGTCTATCAAAACACTTATCCTGTACACGTACCACTGATGTCCGAGTGAACTATGTACTTTGAGCATGAGTCCAAGGGACAAAATGAACATGTCACTTCGTCACTTCGACACATGATGCATCATCCTCCGTAAAACCTGCACGCCAGAGAATACTTCGTATTCCGTGCCTTTGCCTTGTGCTTTTACTCCTCTAATTCGCACAGTTTGCACGCCAGATTTATGTGCAACTTATACCTCTTTTGAACTCTGACCTTCAGCAGTGCGCAGACGGACCCACTCCTGTTCCCCACTCCTTGTCACTTTCATCGCAGATATAATTAGAGCCGAGTATCTTCTTCTGTGGTTTTAAGGAGCAGGGTTGAAGAGACACTTTCATGCTGGGGTTTGCAACCTGGAAGGATAAGGAGGTTTGAAAGTGCCATATGGGGACATGTCTGCCTAAGAAGAGTAGGAAAACGAGAGCTCGAGGATCGATTCAGAGATGAGACGATGGACTACTCAATATCCCGAATTGTAAATCCGAGTAGTGACGCCGCGTTCCATCTGCACGAAAGCTGGCTCAGTAAAGAAACTTAAAGAAACTCTGAGGCGCATACCACGCAAAAGGATTGTAGTTTACAGACTCGGAAACGAGAGTATCAATACCATTTTTGTGAGAGAACAGCTTGTCGTTCCACGTCACTGAGACGCGCGCGCCGCAGTTTCCTTGTTTTGGTGGGTGAGGGGATTTATGCATGTGTGGGCGAGTGCCTGCATGGTTTGTCGTTCCGTCTTCTGCTGCCGCTCACTCACCCCCCTGCCTCCCCATTCTCCCTGTGGGCTAAAGCAATTATAGGGCAAAAGGGTTGTTTTGAAGTGCTAGCGTCCAGACACATGTCTTGGTTAGGGAAGTTCCCTCTGACAACATCCAACTTACCAAGAGAAGGGGGCAACTTGATCCGGAACCACCACCATGTGGCTATCCACTATATCTCAGACAAATAAAACAGGCGGCTAATCCCGCTCTGTTCTCCCTAGCAAGGAGCGACACCGAGAGGTGTGATTTGATCAGCCCCCCCCAGCTCCTCGCAACGCCTCGTTAATCCCCACTCCACGAGTTCAAACTACTGAGGTATGCAGGAGGCAAGGGATCGAGTAAAGACCCCACCTGAGTGACGTGGCAAAGCGTGCCAAATAATTAAATAAATTTTCGACCCTCATACACCGGTGACAGCATAATGACCGTGAGGGGTGTGGACACCACGGCTACATAACCGCCGGTGAACAGATCAGACTATCCACTGCGGAACCCCCTCCCCCTCTCCATATCCAACTAAGACGAGGAAATAGAGACACACCCCAGAAACCACTGGGGGGCGCCCGCAAAGTAGAGTCCTGTCCCGGGGCCGCTGCACGACAAATGGACCCTAGGGACCCACACACACTAGCGAATGTAATAACACGACGAAATGACAGATGTCTAACTATGCACGGAAAACGCGAGGCGGGGACTCCAAGCCTTAAAAGGGGGTGGAGTAGCTAACCGCACTACAAACTATCCAGCATCATGTCCCAACCTGCAGTACTCCCTGAGAACAACCCCTCAGAATCTCCAGTGCCTGCCGTAGTCGAACCAGAAGCCGTAGAAACGACAGAACAGACGGAGGCGGAAATGTAGGGAGCAACGACACTGCTGTACAAATGAGTACTAATGATAGAGCTCCACCACGTAGGGGGTCCCAAGCAGGAAGAGAGAAGTACGACAACTCCTTCCCACCACTGCGGGCGACCCAAAGCGGACCGACAAAACTGTCGATCAAGTTCAGCCGCAAGCCTGCCCCCCCTAACGGGATGGCAGGACCTCTCCCCCCTGTGACCGAAGGAGGCGAAAAGGAGCGAGAGAAATATAGATTCACGTACGAGTGTTACCCCCCGAGGGAAGCTGAAAACCCGAAGCGCCCTCCACCTACCTCCCCCCAGAAGGAACGCACCCCGAAAAGACACACCTCCGCGACAATCCCCCCATATGGCACCCCAGAATCTCGCTCGCAGCCCTTGAGCAGCTGGGTAGCGGTGTCGCCCACCCCCCAGCCAACGCTAAACCCCCTTGCCTCCACGGAAAACCCTGGTGAAGTGCCCCTCACAAAACAGGTATCCGAGTCCGAAGGGGCCCAAGCTAGGGCCATAACCCCAGTCCCTGAGCAAGCTAGGGCGGGATCAGGCCTCCAGAATGATTTTAATCCAGACTCTCCTCGCTACTCTTCCCATATTACTCGCCCGGCGCTACCGACCCCGGACAGATCGAGACTAACATCAGGAGGTTTATGGATGGAACTTGACGACGATCCCTTCACCGGTACCCTACCGGACCAGAACGGAGCCACATGGGATTCTATCCTGGTAGACTCCCCTCCCCGAAGCCCCGAAGGTGTGTCACTAATAGGAGAGGAGTTCTCCGACCAAGTCGTCCACCTGGAACCCACAGTCTCACATCAGGACCAGGAACCCAGGAACGATGGTTCCAAGGCCATGGAGCCCCCCCACTACAGGGAAGTCACCGAGGACTTCGTTACGACGAACAGTAAAGGCCTACGTAGAACAGCTCGGCCGAACGGGGGATGGCCTAAGGTCCACTTTCTCTCGACACCATGGGACAATGTAGCAGACCCCCAAGCCGAAGCCTGGAGAGAGGTGACATCGCCAAAATTATGGGCACGCGTCTTTAGGGGTAGATACGAACCTAACAGCCTGGCAACGGTGGACAGGACGAGGGATACCATCGAGAAACTTATCCATGTCGCAGACGAGGTGTCGCTGGGAGTGTCGTTTCCCCTCCAGAAGCAGAAGAACGATACAGACCGCTTTCCGAACCCCTACCATATGCTCATCTCCGGAATCACTGAGGATCAAGTGGAGTACCTCTCTAGCATCGAAGTGGTCTCAACCCCCGAAACCACAATCCTCTTCAGACCCTTCATAGACCCCCGCCCCGAATTCGTCGCAACTGTATGCGGCCTAACCTTTCAAAACTCAGCGGAAGCCCGGCGTGCTGTCCTGGAACTCATAAAGAAGCGTCTATGCGACTCAAAAGTTATTGTCCTGCATGTGATGGAAACCTCCCCCCTCCCACACAGTCGAGCCATGGCTGAAATACTCGATAACGTATCGGTGAAATTCATAGATGTGAAAAGGAGTGCCGCAAATGGAGGAAATTTCCGAGGATGGAATATATATCTGCACAAATCGAGCCTCAGTGTCAACGACCATGTCCACCTCATCCAACTCATGCGTACGTGCGATTTTCCAACGGCAACTTTTGGTTTTGGCATCCCACTACGGGGTAAAGATACACTCTCCTGCGTCGGGTGCAAGTCGATGGACCACGATACCACAAACTGCCCTTTCCCCAATATCCACGGCTGGCTGGGCTATAAACCCCCAACGCAAGCTGTGCAGGAGTTGACAAGTAACTACCCAGACGTGGCAGAAAGAAACGGCGGTGCCCACGCCCCTCAGAGAGGCAGGGGCAGGGGAAGGGGGAATGGGGGTGGCGGCAGAGGTAGGGGACGAGGCCGCCCAAGTAACAGGTATGGGGGCAGAGGTTTCTAAACCCTCATGCTACCCATGATGTATCCCATTATTAGTTAATCGCTACAAATAAACCGTATGTCAGACTGTCCCATCACCTATTGAGCGCTACCAGTGGAATCGAAGTGGGTTTTCGGAACCACTGGATGTCTAGTCCTATGTATGGTAGAGGACCGAAATATATTGGCCATGGATATAGAACACATGGTGCATGTAAGTCCGAAACCAGGGTTTACGCCCAAAAAACGGCAGTCTACAAAAAGTAGAGGAAGGTGCCGTGCAGCAGTCCTGCTTAAGCCTAGAGCCTCTCCGACGCCAGCCCCACTAGGCCAAGAGATGGATCGAAGCAACGTCCCCCATGAGCCCTTGGGAAATGGGCTCACCCCGAGAAAGCGTGGTTGGCTACTCGGTAAGGTCTTACCAACCACTAACAACACAACAACAAACCCCCATGGTATTATTACAACCGGTAATGGCACTCGCTTCTCTGACGCTGGAGGGTCTAGTGAGCCCGCCACCGCTCAGACCGCATACTCCAACGCCAGGGATCAAGGAGGTGGATCACCAACTACTTCTGCCGGCCTAATAGGCAGGCTACGAGGGGGGACCCAGATGGAACCCCCTCGCACTCGAGAGATAGATGAGGAAATGGTAGATATCTACAATACGGATGCCAACGAGGAGACTTGCGATGAGCCCCATAGCCCCAGAAATGCCCGCCTTAATAGAGGTCAAAGGGACCCTCGACAAGGTAGCCAGCAAGTCCACTCCGCCTCGTACGGGGTCACCCCCCCAAACAGAATATCAAAAAAGAACACCAGAGCTGCCCTGAGGATAGCGACTTTGAACATAAGAGGCTTTAGGTCCTCAGAATGCTCTGGCTCCGAGTCTAAATGGAACCATATAAACCAAGTCATCAGAGACAAGAAAATAGGAATATTATTGGTCCAGGAGTCTCACCTTACGGAGGAAAGAAAGGCTGACATCGAGACTCTTTTCGGGAAAAGAATGAAAGTATTCCACTCAGATGACCCCGTAAACCCTACCGGTAAAGGGGGAGTAGCAGTAGTGCTAAACCGAAACCTCATCAATGTCCAAGGAGCCTCGATGAAGGAGATAGTACCAGGCAGGGCAGGCATTGTATCCGTAAACTGGCACAAAGAAGAGACAATTAATATCCTGGTAGTCTACGCCCCCAATGTGACAGAATCAGACGGCGCCGCAAATGGCGCACTCTGGAGGGACCTAAACCAATACCTCTTAACACATCCAAGAACAAAAGTCGACATACTAGCTGGTGATTTCAATGTTGTCGAAGATGCGCAGGACAGAGTTCCCGCAAGGATTGACCCGTTCGAGGCGACAGAAGCACTAGACACGCTGAAACAAACTCTGTACCTCCGCGATACATGGAGGGACACCTTCCCCAGCAAGAAAACCTTCTCGTTCATACAAAACGCAACGCTGTCCATGTCCAGGATAGACAGAATCTACATGCGAGACGAAATTGCCATATCAGCGCGAGACTGGTGCATAGAACCATCCGGTATCCCTGGCACAGACCACCTTATAACCTCTGTACAAATAGCCCATGCAGACACCCCGGAGGTAGGGCGGGGGAGATGGACGCTGAAAAATCACATATTAAAGGACAAGAAGTTCAAACGCTATGTCGTGGAGTCTGGAACTAAAGCTATAGAAGACATAAAATCCCAAACAGGCCGACGCACTGCGGACACCAACCCACAATCTATATATGCCAGGTGGAAATCTGAAGTCCTAGCCATGGCGGTAAACCGTGAAAAAGAGATAGTACCCAAATACAGACAACAGAAAAGGAAACTAGAAGCCGAGAGGGACAGCATTCTGAACATGGATGACCTGGGGGACGAGTCAAGAAGAGGTATCCTAAATCGAACAATGCAGGAGCTGGACTGCTTAGAGAAAAGATACCATATGACCATTAGAGAAAGCATCGCAATGAAGAGTAGGTTGGAGGGCGAAACCATGTGTAAGTATTGGACAAGGTCGAACGCGCCAGCCCGACCTAGGGACATGATCTACGCACTTAAGAAAACAAACCCGAACTCCCACGAACCAGCCTATGAAAATAACTCAATAAAAATGGCTGAACTCGCAAGAAACCATCACGACAACCTGCAATATGAATTCAGGGTAGTCCCCGAAGAACTGAGGGAGTTGAAGATAGCTAAGGTGCTGGACTCAATTAATACTCAAACATCAGATGAACAAAAAGCCACCCTAAGTGAGACTATAAGTAAGGACGAACTGCTCAGGTCCCTCAAAAACTCAAACAGTAGCTCGGCGCCAGGACCAGACGGGATCCCTTATGACTTCTGGAAGATCATGAACGGACAGTTTGCAAATGACAGAGACCACAATACGGGCAACAGGGACCAGAGAATACCCTTTGATGTCATGGAACTACTGAGATTAGTATGCGAGGATATCCAAAATTTCGGGACAATAGAGCAATCCACCTTCTCAGAGGGCTGGATGTGTCCCCTCTACAAGAAAGATGATAGAACTGAGATAGCAAACTACAGGCCCATAACCTGCCTCAACACTGATTACAAGATATTTACGAAAGCTCTGGCGTCTCGCCTCTCAACGATGATAAGAGATCTAATTCACCCAAGCCAAGCAGGCTTCATCCCAGGTCGAAGCATTGCGGAACAAACGAAACTCATCCGCATGATGATCCATTTTGCAGAGGCGAAAGAACAGAACGGCTTGATCGTAGCATTGGATCAGGAGAAAGCATATGACAAAATCGACCACGAATACTTATGGCGAACGCTAGACAAGTTTGGAATCCCAGACTCCTTTGTCAAAACCTTGAAGTCGCTGTATAATGGGGCCGAGACAAGGATCATGATAAATGGTGTACTAAGCTCACCATGGAAGGTGACCCGAGGGGTGAGGCAGGGGGACCCACTCTCATGCCTCCTCTTCGACCTAGCCATTGAACCATTAGCAGCCACCCTACGTAGCTCCAGCCTTAAGGGTTACTCCATCCCAGGTCAAGTGGAAAAGTTGATTGCCAACTTATTTGCTGACGACACAACGGTATTCTTATCACAAGAAGATGACCTGAACGAGCTGAATCGAATACTGGATGACTGGTGCATCGCAGCGAGGGCAAACTTCAACAAAGCAAAAACTGAAATCTTGCCCATCGGTACACAAGACTTCCGAAACTCAGTCCTAAGGAACAGGACGACCAAACCAGATTTCCCGCAGATCCCGGAGAATATCCATATAGTGGAGGAAGGGTCCTCCATACGCATCCTGGGTGCATGGTTTGGCAACAACGCAGACCTAAGCACCCCCTGGACAAATGTCCTAGAAAAGATTGACAAATGCCTAGCCATGTGGGACAAAGGTAATCCCACCTTGGAAGGTAGACGTCACGTCGTCCAGATGGTCATCGCCGGCATGACCCAATACCTAGCACAGGTACAAGGCATACCCTCAAACGTAGAGAAAATGTTGTTAAGTAGGGCCTCCAAATTTATGTGGGCAGGGAGAAGTCCCCTCGTAAATGAAAGGACCATGTTCAAACCCCTGGATCAGGGAGGAAGGGCTCTAGTGGATATTAAGGCAAGAAATAAAGCTATAAATATCATGTGGTTGAAATCCTACCTCAGTTTTGGCCCTGATCGCCCGGTATGGGCCTTTGTAACGGATGCCATAATGGCAATGAATGTCCCCAGTTCGGAAGAGAAAGTTGATATCAGAGTCAGGATCAACCCATTCCTTCAAACATGGAGGACAAAAGCATCATCGCAAAATGAAGTCTGTAAAGACATCACGAACCTGTTTAAGTCAGCTAAAGAATTTAATGTCAGACCGGAAGGACTTGCCTTTTCTCAGAATATTCTTGAAGGAATTCCAATCTGGTACCACTTCGCAGCGGACCCCAAACTCAGAAGACTAAACAAAGGAAAGGTAGCGGAGTGCCTGAAATCGTTGCACGATATGCGGAGCGTAGGCGACGCAATGAGATTAGCGAGTAAGCTGAGTGGCCCAGACCACATACAGTCGGACGAGTGCGAGTGCGCTGAGTGTATGTCGATTGAGAATAGCTGCGGGTGCCTCCACCCACACTCCTGCGTAGCAAGGGCTAATGACATGTTGAACACCCTGCCTGAGAAGTGGGACCCAAGGGCCCAGCCGCCGAGTACAGAGCCCATGGTACAGGGAAATACACCAAATGACGAAAGAGCCACGCAAAGGATGGTTTTCGACGCCCGCATGACCACCAAGGGCCAGGTAGCCGACATTTTCAGGATTTTCACTACTGGCCCTGTGTACAACCAAGTTTACAAACAATCTGTGAATGCTGTATGCCCGCAAATGAAAATAGCCTACGCAACAGGAGTAACTGAGACAAATAATGAACATGACCCAGAAACAACCCTCGGGGCGGGCGTAGCCATATTGGAGGATAATACTTTAGACTGTAGTGAGAAATGGACAGGATACGTGCAGCTCTCAAGAGAGGCCAGCACCCTCCTGGCCATATTATCAGCCTCACTAAAAATTGGGACACGCACCCCACTGGTCATCAACCTGAGGTCAAAATCCGCTATAGGAGCCCTGACAACAGATCTCAGTAAGCACGAAGACGCGGGCTTCATAAACACACGGAATGCAGGCCTACTAAGAATCCTGGTGGGCCGTCTGAGAATGCACTCTGCACCGATTATCCTCAACGACGTGTCTGATGATCCGGGATCGACTACTGAGGAAAGGGCCCTTTCGCTAGCAAAAGGGGCCCTAAAAAAGGAAAGACTGATGAACCTGCCACCGATCCCCACTGAACTGCACCTAACAGGGGCAAAGCTCTCTAAGATTACCCAAGCTATAGCGTACAAAACTATTGTTAGTTTAGCCGAAACACCGGCCAGACCGAGGACCGAGATGAATCTGAAAAGGATCAGGACCTATGTCAGAACATGCACCGGTAAATGGCCAAGCGAGAAGCAAATCTGGTCAAGCCTCCGTGACAAGGATTTCTCCAGACCACTAAAGGTTTTCCTATGGAAGTGTGTACATGACGCTTACAAAGTAGGATCGTACTGGGATAAACAATCCATGTCACCAGAGCTTAGAGAAAGAGTGATGTGTAAACATGACAATATGATTGATTCGATGTCCCACATCTTAACAAAATGCACATGCAATGGCCAAGCCCTTGTATGGCAGCTCGTAGGCAATATGTGGGAGAAAAAGACAGGGATGATATTACAGGAGCAAAGCCTAGACTCCATCCTGGGCTGCGCGTTGGTCCCGGTGAAGGACGGTAATGGTCGGGTGTCAAAATGCCTCACCCGTCTCCTCAAGTTGACCCTGACAGAAGCGGCCCATTTCATCTGGGCCCTCAGATGCGAAAGAGTAATCCAAAAAGATGACATCCCCCACTCGAAAGACGAAATCACCAATAGGTGGAACGCGAGAATAGCCAAACGAGCAGACGTGGACCTAAAACTCACGAGTGAAAAATGGGGTAAAAACGCGCTTTCTCCTCCCAAAGTAATAGGCACGTGGGAAGGAACAGGTATTGAATTAAATACCCAGTGTACCAGGCTAAGTAACGGGGTTTTAGTGGGTAGTGGGCAAAGAGCCGGTGTAGGCTAAAATTCTTTCGCTACAGCCCGTAGTCCCACACGTGTGCGTAAAAGCATTTCCTCGTGGAAACAATACGATGCTGCCCGTAGAAGGAACCTGGTTTTGATCCCGGGTGTGCAGCAAAGCGGGTACGTGGG
>JAGGAU010000435.1:0-11961 GCA_017657275.1 Termitomyces sp. T108
CCCAGAGCGCAGGCAGTGTGACCATGCAATTGAACTGATGCCTGATGCAAAGCCTGCTAACTGCAAGGTCTACCTGCATGTGCCAAGGGAACAGGACAAGCTGGATGCATTCCTCTGGGAGAACCTTGAGTCTGGACGCATCCGTCCCTCAAAGTCTCCAATGGCCTTGCCGGTGTTTTTCATCAAGAAGAAGAATGGCTCCCTCCAATTGGTCTAGGACTACCGCGTGCTCAACACAATGACTGTCAAGAACCGTTACCCCCTCCCACTCATTGCCAAGCTCATTAACAACCTCTGGGGTGCACACTACTTCACAAAGTTGGATGTCTGGTGGGGCTACAACAATGTGCGCATCCGGGAAGAAGATGAGTGGAAGGGAGCATTCCGGACCAACCACGGACTGTTCAAGCCCCTGGTAATGTTCTTTGGGCTCACCAACAGTCCCACCACCTTCCAGACAATGATGAATGACATTTTTCGGGACCTGATTGCAGACAGTGTGGTGTGTGTATACCTTGATGACATCCTCATCTACACCAAGACCTTGGAGGAGCACCACCGCATCACCTGAGTAGTCCTGGAACGTCTCCACCAGCACCAACTCTACCTCAAGCCGGAGAAGTGCAAGTTTGAGCAGACCTGGATTGAGTACCTTGGGCTGGTCATATCCCAGGGGATGGCGGAGATGGACCCAGTGAAGGTGGCTGGCATCACCCAATGGCCGGTGCCCTGGAACAAGAAGGAGGTGCAAGCCTTCTTGGGGTTCATCAACTTCTACCAGCGCTTTATCCAAGACTTCTCTCACCATGCACGGCCGCTGTTTGATCTCACCGGAAAGGATGTGGAGTGGACCTGGGGTGAGTTGGAGCACCGGGCCTTCAATGCCCTCAAGTCTGCTGTCACCTCCAAACCTGTCCTCATGTTCCCTAATAACAACCACCCCTTCCATGTGGAGGCTGACAGCTCTGACTTTGCAACTGGTGCAGTCTTATCCCAGCAGTCCCTGGAGGATGGCAAGTAGCACCCCATAGCCTTCTACTCCAAGAGCCTCAATGCTGTGGAGCATAATTATGAGATCCATAACAAGGAGATGCCAGCTATCATCCAGTCCTTGGAGGAGTAGCACCACTTCCTGGAAGGTGCCCAGCACAAGTTTGAAGTCTGAATGGACCACAAGAACCTGGAGTACTTCTGGACTGCCAAGAAGCTAAACCGTCAACAGGCCTGGTGGTCCCTCTACATTGTCAACTTTGACTTCTCCCTCTACCACAGGCCCAAGAGGAGCATGGGGAAGCCAGATGCTCTGTCCCGGTGCGCAGACCATGGCTCAGGGGCCAGAAATAATGCTGACATAGTCCTCCTTCACCTGGAGCTGTTCGTCATCTGCGCTTTGGAAGGGCTGTCTGTACAGGGAGATGAGGTGCATATCCTCCAGGACATCTGCTGGGGCAATTGCAAGGGACTCCAGGAGGACTCCGTGGCTAAGGGAGCATTAGCTCTTTGCTCTGGTAAAGCCACTGGAGCCTGGTCAGTATGCACAGACAAATGGAGCCTACAGGACGGTCTTCTCACCTTCCGGGGTCGCATCTATGTCCCAAATGACCCAGAACTTTGGAGGCGTAACGTTGAGCAGCATCATGACTCCTGGATTGCTGGGCACCCCGGCTGCTAGAAGACACTGGAACTGGTGTCCCAGAACTACTGGTGGCCCCAGATGTCCCGGTACATTGGATCCTACACCAGCACCTGTGACCTGTGCCTCTAGACCAAGCTTCAACGTCACCTCCCAGTGGGGCAGTTGCATCCCCTCCTGGTACTGGCAGCACGCTGGAGCGTGGCCTCTGTTGACTTCATAGTGGAACTGCTGGACTCCCATGGCTATGATGCTATCATGGTGGTAGTGGACCTGTGCGGCAAGTGTGCTTACTTCATCCCCACCCACACCACCTGTTCAGCCATGGGTGCTGCCTGTCACAATCCGGCACCGCTGGTACACCGCCCGCCACCGCTGGTACACCGCCCTGGCCCCGGTACCCAGCCCCAGCCCCGGTATCCTCAACCTCCCCGGGACAACTCCATAAACCCCGGGCCCGGACCGGCCCTTCCCAGGGGCCAGCAGCACATCGACGGCCATCAACAGCCATCACTGCCAGTATACGCCACCTCTGCGCCGACCCCGGCAAACCCCGGACGCCCACGCCACCGTCAGCACCCGCCCCGGCAATTCCCGGCCGTCAACCCGGCGACCCCGACCCATCACCGGCACACCCCGACGTCCCCCTTTCCCAATTGGGCAACCACCGTGACTCGCACATCAACGCATCATCCGGCCCGGACTCCGCGCCCTATGCCTCCTCTTCGGTCGATTCTCGCCTCCCGCACCGTCCATATCTCCTGTGCTCCCAAAGCAAGGCCTTTCCTTTGTGAGTTCCTTTATGCCACCGACACCCGCCGCATGACCTTGCATGGTCCCCGGGCTTCAGCAAGAGCCCCGGTACGCCTTGCACAAACCCCGGGCTCCAGCAAGGACCCCTGCCCGCAACTCGCCAACGGAGCCCGGGCCTGAGCCCCAGAGTACGCCCGCACCCTTTGTATATAAACCGTAGTGTAGTATCTGGTACGCTAGTGTTGATATTGCCATTCCCAGTCTCCAGTTCGTCTATTATCGTTCCCAGTCTCCTTCCGATACTTCATCTCTACTCTTTCTATCTCATATACGACTCGACTCGTTCTCCTATCTTATCTCTTGTCTCGTCTAGCCTCAATCTATCTGTTTCCTTCTCCGGTCTCTCTCTCTAAGTTCTTCTCCACCTCTTCTGCTCTAAGTTTCTCTCCTTCTTCTCCTTCTTTCTTCGCTGTCTCGCCTCTCGTCTACTCTCTCCTCAAGTCTCAACTCTTTTGCTTTTCCCCGCCTCTCTCCAGCCCCAGGACTTAGTGAGCCCCGCGCCTGAGCCCCGGCCCTCCACACACTCGTGTCCGGGACTTACACCAAGCCCCGGAGCTCGTCCCCGGACCCCGGACTTTCCCCCGCAGACTCCTGGACCATTCCCGACCCCTCCATCGTCACCTTCGCCCCTCAGTCCCGGCCCGTACCGCCGCACCCGCCCTTTGAGTGTGCGTGTAGACTTCGTGCGCGCCAAGTAAGGATTTGCCCAGTGGTCTGAGCCCCCGTGGTCAGCGGAACCTGACACTGCCAATCTCTACTGGAAGAATGTATGGAAGCTCCATGGTCTCTCTGATGCCTATGTCTCCGATCAAGGCCCCCAGTTTGTAGCAGAGTTCACCCACAAGCTCTACCACCTCCACATCAAGCTCCACATGTCCGCCGTCTACCACCCCCAGTCCGACAGCCAGACAGAATGGGTCAACCAGGAACTTGAGCAGTACCTCCGGCTGTTCTGCAACAAGCAACAGGATGACTGGGATGAGCTTCTCCCAGAGGCAGAGTTCCAGTACAATAACCACATTCACTCTGCCACCAAGGTCTCCCTGTTCCTCCTGGACACTGGATGCCACCCCTGGATGGGATTTGAACCTCCAGGACAATGATTGGAAAATGAGTCCATGAATGAGTTTGTAGACTGGATGCATGAAGCCCAAGAGGTAGCTAAGGTGGCCCTGACCAGGGCAAAGAATGACGTGGCCCGATACTATGACCGTGGATGGCTTCCAACCTCCACATACAAGCCCAGAAATTGTGTTTAACTGGATGGCTCAGACATTGCCACTACATGACCTTCCAAAAAGCTGTCCCACTGCCAGCTAGGGCCATACATAGTGGACAAGCAGGTGGGCCCTCTAGCTTACCGCCTCCACCTACCTGCCAAAATGCACCAGCCGCACCTAGTCTTCAATGTGGTCAAGCTCCTGCCAGCCCCAGATGACCCCATACCTTGACAACAGGCGCTGCTGCCACCACCCCAGTCCTTGCTGCTGAAGGCCCAGAGTACAAGGTGGAGAAGATCTTGGACAGCCATCTATTTTGCCACAAGCTATAGTACAAGGTCAAGTGGAAGGGCTACGGTATCAAAGACATCTTCTGGGAGCCTGCCGATGGCATCCATGCTCTAGCCCTTGTCAGGGAGTTCCACTGCACACACCCCAATGTACCCCAGGCTATCTGAGGCATCTACCCCATATCTCTGACTGACCAGGCCGTCTGGGAGCTGTTCTACTCCAGCATGTCAAGTTGCCGCACTCTAGAGGGGGGGTGATGTCAGGGGACTTCCATTTTGAGACCTCTGGAATTGTCCTGGGGCAGTCTGGAGATTTCTGGACTTCTATTTTGGGATGCTCCAGAGCTATTTCCATTTTGGGACCTCTGGAGTTGTCCGGGAATAGTCCAGAGATTTCCAGACCTCCTCCAGGGTTAGGGTTTAGGCGTGGTCATGCTGTACAGTACATTCCCATGCCTCCACACCTGCGCCTGATGCGCTGCGCCCTGGCAGAGGAGTCCTTAGACTTGTTCTCTTTGGACTCCCCTTTGCCAGGTAATTAGCTACACTTCCTGTTGTATGATACCATTCTAATACACTTTGGATTTTCCTCTGCCAGTTGTGTGACTTAGCCACAACCCCCAGAGGTCACTTTTACACAGACTCAAGGTAGTTACAAAGATGAAGTCCTGCATAAGGCAAAGTCCAGGGTTAAGTCTGGGGTCTTGTGCGGTTGGTTTGGGCTTAGGGGGTTGGGAGAAGGTAGTCCTGGGCTGCTGGTACAAGTCCAGGGTTGTGCAAGGCGCTCTGGGGTACGGGGCACTGGTCTGGGATTAGTAGAGTAAGTCCAGGCTTAATCTGGGAAGAGGTGAGGCAAGACAGAGTTTAAGACAAGTTCAAGAAGGGAAAGGAGAAGAAAGAGGCAATGAGAACAAGATGAGGGAAAAGGAGTTGAAGAAATTAAAGGAGAAAGTGACAAGAGGGAAATGAGTCGAGGAAGTAGAGACTTAGGAGAAATGATAAGAACTTAGAAGAAATAGGGGCGATGTCAGGTTCCATTGACTGCAGGGGCTTCTTCCTAAGCAAGACCTTACGAGGCAGACTCAAGGTAGCTACAGTTAAGAAGTCCTACGTGAGTATGAGGTCTGGGGTTGGTTCTGGGACTAGTGCAGGTGAACTTGGCTTTGTAGGGGAATAAGAGACGTAGGTCCAGGCTATGGGAGCAAGTCCAGGGTTGTGCCAGGGTTCTGGGGTACAGAGCGTGGGTCCAGGACTAGTGGGGTGAGTTTGGGCTTGATCTGGGAAGGGTGAGGCAAGACCAGGGCAAGACAAGCCGTCAAAGGGAAAAGGAGAAGAGAAAAGTGAACAAGAATGAAACAAGATTGAACAAGGGAAATGAGTCAAGGATGGAGAGCAAAGGAAATAGACTAGGAAGGGAAAAAGGCTGGAGAATATAGAATAGAAGTTGACAGGAGTAGACTGAGATGAGATATGATAGTACGAGGCAAAGGAGATTCAGACAAGTTAATTGCAATATCAACACTACCTCTACATGTGGTCTAGCTATGCCTTAAGTACTCTACTCTGCGGGCGGACTCTGGGAAGGTAGGCTCAGCCTGGTTCAGTGTTGGGTGTTGGGCATGATTGCCAGGGTGATTGCTGGGTGATGCAGGTGATGGTGGTCAGACTGTAACTGTGGGTGTCGGGCTTGATCGCCAGAGTGATTGCCAGGTAATGGGACTGATTGCTGAAGGATGCCAAGGTGATCTGTCTGAGGGTGGCCCATGCCATGGGAGGCTCTGGGTTGATGCAGGAGGTTCCAGGGTTGTGATGATTGCCAGGTGTCAGGATTGGGGGGGTGGCAAACCCAGGAGTAACAGGTGTCATCGTGGTGGCTGTCCACCAACCTGGGTCACGGGGTTGGTTGGTGTTGTCCTGGGGGAGTGGGGGGGTTGGTGGTGTTGTCCCAGGGTGGTGGGGTAGGCTCTGGGAGTGCAGGAGAGAGCTGAGATGAGTTATGGATGAGTACAAAGCAAAGAGATTCAGACAAGTTGTTGCAATATCAAGACAACTGCTACATGTGGACTACCTATGCCTTAAGTACTCAACGGGGTGGGCTCCAGGATTGCAGGATCAGCATTGTCTAGTGCCAGGTGTCAGGCGTGATTGCCAGGGTAATTGCCAGGTGATGCAGATGATGGTGGGTCAGGCTGCCTGCGGCTGCAGGTGTCAGGCATGATTGCTGTGAGTGGCAGTGATTGCTGAGTGGCACCAGGGTGATGTGTCTAATAGTGGGCTATGCCATGGGATGATCCAGGTTGATGCAGGAGAGTCAGGGTCATGGTGATTGCCAGTGTCAGGGTTGAGGAGGCAGCAAACCCAAGGTTGGCGGCATTGTGATGGTGGGTTCAAAGTGGTGGTGGGCGCTAGCCATGTCATCAACATAAATTAAAACAATTAAGATGATATTTCCTTCAGAACGCAAGATATACAAGCAATTGTCAGTGTGAGTTTGTTTGAAACCAAGATGCACAAGAACTTCATGTAGTTGCTGTTTCCACACCCAACCAGCTTGTTTGAGCCCATAAATAGCTTTTAATAATTTCCAGTACTTCTTCTTTCCTAGCCCTTTAGGTACTTTGATATAAATTACTCATCAAGCTTTTCTTCCAAGTAAGCTCTGACCACATCACTATTCCATTCTCCTCAGGTCAATACAGATTTGTGGTTTCATGCCTGATACCATTAATAGAACAGAATTTTTTGATGGTGGAATAGACAAATTCCATTCCATCATCTGTCTGAATAATCTTCATAAGCTTTCCAGATTGGCGTTCCAGTCTTGCAATGACATTGTGTACGTGTTCAGCAACTTCTTCTTTTCATTTTATGAGTCTTCCTACAGGGAAGCAGCAGCTAACTTCTACAATTACCATTGCACAAATGTATCCATCCCACATTGGAATGTTAAAAGGTCCAGTCAGATCCATTATGAGGAGTTTGTTTAGTTGATATTTTTTTGGTGCTGGCCTCCAGTAGTAGTAAGTGTATGGACTTTCCCTCTACACAACCACTGCCAATATGATCAAATTCTTCAGGTAAAGTGACTTAAAGTCCTGTTACTAAGTTTTGATCAACCACAGCTTTGATAGAGTGAGGGCTAATATGTCCAAGTTGACAATGCCACAATTGCATTGTGAGTTCATTTGCAATATATACCACATGACCATTGATGCTTCCCATGTACATGCAATCAATTCAGTACAAAGTACCATGTTTGCCAATAAGATTTGCATGAAGAAACCCTTTACCTTCCCATGCAAGACTGATACCAAAAGGTAATCCATTGATTGTGGTGCTGGAATGTTGTAATAAGCCAAGGCTAGTAAAGTTAGCCCCAAGTTTGGAAATATAAAGAACATTGTCAATGAAAATGTCATTTGTTCTGTTAAGAACATTTGTTTGTATTGCAACAGAACCTATTTCAGCTACTAGGAGTTGATTAAGACTGCCTACAGAGATATACTGGTTCTCAACTTCATGTAACTTGTGAAACCATGAGCACTCAGCCAGCATATGACATGAAGCAGCACTATTAAGGAGTAATCCAGCAGGCATTGCATTGCCAGTGGCCATGAGAACTTTTCTGACTTCACAAGATTGACTGTTTTTGTTTACTACTAAATTAGCCATACCAACATTCTTTTTTCTTCTAGGCTTAGGACATTTGGGACTCCAATGTCCCTTTTCACCACACTTATAGCATGTGTCATTGGGTTTAGGTTCATGCTTGGCTTTATTCTTTTTCTTTGTTGCTTTTCCTTCTTGTTTACTCCCACTCACACTATTATCTCCCTTGGTAACAAATGCAAGAGTTCTATTTGATGCAGATGGGAAAGACCTTGGAAGAGCAAGTTTTGTTTAATGACTTCCCAAGTAGTAGTCCTTGGCAGGGAGAGTAGAATTGCATTAATGATAGAGTTCTCATCAACAACATGTCCAGCATCAAGAAATCAGTGGCAGATAGTCATGTAAAACTCAAGATGCTCCATAAGAGGAGTGTTTCCATCCCATTTCTTGGTATATAATTGCTGATAGTAATAGTGGACATTAGTGCCACTTTGTTGATTGACATAAGTTTGCTGGCGGTGGTCTCAGGCTTCTTTGGCACTGGTTTGATCAACAATGGACTCATGTTGCATATATTCAATAGCATTGCATATAAGTCCCATTGCTGCATCATTTCTATTAAGCCAATTTTTGTATTTGCTGTAAGCTGCTTTCCAAACAGTATAATTCTTGGACTGTAATATGTCCATCAACTCTTGACTTTCCTTATAAACAACTTGAGAAGGTTGGCCATCCCTTGGGCAGGTTGTAGAATTAATGTCTGGAAAATTGGCAGGAGGCTTTGGTAGACATTGGTCACAACCAGAGACAATTCCCCATAGAGACTTTGCTTGTAGGGCAGCTTTCATATTATCAGCCCATACATGATAATTAGTCCCATTTAACTTTGCAAACTGTAAGGTTTCCAAAGTATTGTCATTGGCACCAGGGCCCATAACCTGTTGCAGCATTTTGTAGCACAATATAATATATTCAAACAACTAAAGTTTGAAGATCAAAAGATAATTCAAACAATGAAGTATGAAATGTCATGTATGAATCATATCATAAATCATGACAAAATGTAGAGACAACATGAAACTTAGAATATATGATGACATATGTATTGTCCAAAGTCATTAATTGTTTTTCTCAACATGCACCCACTTGTCAAAAATCTAAACTGTTGAGTAAGTTTTGTAACAAAATAGCTTCTCAAGTAGCATTTACTGATGCAATATATTTGGCTTCCACAGTCAATGTGGCAGTAACAAGCTGTGTTGTGATCCAGCATTCAAGTTCACCATGAGTATTGGACTAGACCTGGAAACCAAAGCACTCAGGGTTGCATTGGCCAATGCACTCTTTGTCTGAAAGAACAATGGACAAAATAGAGATATATATACCACGCCATGTTATCAGCACCCTCAGTTGATTGAGCAAAGACTGAGGGTAAGTTACAATACAGACTAGATGACTAGACAAATATTTACCATACAATACAGACTTACATATAATTGTGTCATATAGGTAGGAAATCAATATGAGTCGATTGAGCAAAGACTGAGGACTTACATATAATTGTGTCATATAGGATTCACTCTCTAACAGGTTATGGGCTGTTGCTGTCTTGACTTCTAGAAGAGCTGACACCTATACTTGACCTTTGCAAGCAGAGATCGCTCACTTTGTCTTTGCCAGATCAAGTATCTGATTATCTTTGCTCCTGATTGACACAGATAATGCGTATCTGGGATATCCTTTATCCTTGCTACCCCCACTTTGAGACCCACTGCAATGCCACCAATGAGTGAAGACTCCAAGATGTCCCCTCCACCCCTAACCATGATGAGGATTGTGGAGATGAAACTGGTTGATAACTTGGCCAATCTGACCATAGTGCCTGTTGGGAAGATAACGTCATCTTGGGCGGGTTATATTCTGGACAAAGATGATGGCAAGTACATGGACTGGGCATATGCAATGACACTGGAACTTACCATGGTCCAGCTCTGGGATTATATATTTGACCCACCACCTCACTCCCATGAGACATATAAACCACGCGCATGCTGCACGTGAGCCTCAAACAGACAATTGGCCAGTTCTTTCCTGAAGCGCACAATCTCTGCATCTGAGCAGAAACTTTGTGCTGATGAGCATGATCCGGTGGCCCTGTGGACTTATCTAAAGGACCACCACACCAGTTAAGCAGGTCCGCCTCCTCCAGGAAGCCCTCACCACAAAGTGTTCACCTTCCAAGCCCCTGATAGAGATGGTTGATGCAATCTTTAAGAAGATTGATCATTCTTTTGATGCTGGTGATGTGATAAAGGACCTGTTGAAGTCCATTGCTGTACTTTCAGCCCTCTTGGACAAGACCTATGCTCACTTCCGTTCTATCATCTCATGTGACTTAGGGCAGGCTAGGGTGTGGCCAAGTATAGGCCAACTGAGATCCAGCTTTTCTTGGAAGAGGAGCAGACATTGCTGGAAGTGGATAAGTCTGCATCTGCGCCTTGCAACTTGGACCCGACGGCATTTGTAGCCAAGCCTTATTGGGCAGTAATCTCACCTGCTCAGCCTGCAAAGCCCAGAAACAACCTGTCCACATCTATACAGGGCATACTGCCCCCTGGTGCATTCTGGAAGGGGGTGGCATGGCAGGGAAGTCTGCTAAGGAGTCTAAGAGGGCTCAGTTAGCCTACTATGACAATGCTCGGAAGGAGAAGGAGAAGGGCAAAAAGACCTCAAAGATCACATTCACGCCTGCTGGAGGCAGCGCTTTCAGCCTAGAAGGCAAGATGATTGCACTGGAGAAAATCTGGGTTGACTTGATGGGACAGGCAGCAATTACATCCAGGACTGGTAATAATTACATCATGAATGTGGTCAATGATTACTCAAATAAGCCATGGTCCATACCACTCAAAATGAAAGATAGCACGTTCAAGGAATTAAGAGCTTGGATTTTTGCCAGAGAAAACAAAATGGGTGAACATCTAAAGATCCTATGGGTTGGCCGCAATGGCAAATTCAATGGGGAAGAGCATAAGAAGTGATACAGACAAAGAGGAATAATATTGGAGGTTGGTGCTCCCTACACATTGGCACACATGGGCAGAGTTGAAAGAATGCATTGGACTCTAATGGGAAAAGCGTGGACAATGCGTCTAGCTGCTAATTGTCCACCATTCCTGTGGGATGAATTTTATCTGACAGCTGCCCATCTGCATGAGAAAACAAAGATGTTGGCAGTGCATGATGTCACACCAGATGAACTTTGGTACCGTAAAAGGCCAAACTATGCATACATCTATGAGATCAGATGCTGTGTCTTTGTGCTAGTCCTCAACAAAAACAACCCCAAGATATTCAAGCAATCCATTGAGTGCATGCTTATTGGTTATGACACAAACTCAAAAGCATATTTCTGCTATGATTGATCAACACAAAAAGTGTATAGCTTGTATCATGTAAGGTTTATAGAAAGCCACAACAACAATGCATCACTAAATCCGGCCCTCACATCCTCCCCAGTATCACTGACTCCCAAAAACATTCCACCTCTCAATACTTCAACCATGAGTTCTATTGCAATGAGTGCTACCATCAACCCCATCAACACCACAGGAGGAGATGAAGATGAGCAACCAATCATACCTGGAACCGTTCCCCAGAACACCCTGGCCAACCAGCAACCTGATGAGCCCATTGACAATGAAGTACTCCAAGAACCCCAAGTACAACGTTCTACACTGGCAATAATACCAACAGAAAAAGCTAGTGAAGAAGTTCAGGCTGAAACCCACACTGAGAAGGCCGTCAGAGAGTCTAAGGAGTCAGCAGAGAGGGTAAGAGCCAGCCATGCTGAATACTGGAGAGAAATGGAGGAACAGCAGCATGAGAATGATGTTGTAAGGGCAACCTCCAGGGGTTGCGGCTAAGTCACACAACTGGCAGAGGGGATCTGAAGAGAACAAGTCTAGGGACTCCCCTGCCAGGGCATGACGCATCAGGCACAGGCGTGGAGGCATGGGAATGTACTGTACAGCATGACCGCACCTAAACCCTAACCCCTGAGGAGGTCCAGAAATCTCTGGACTATTTTTGGACAACTTCAGAGGTCCCAAAATGGAAATAGCTCTGAAGCATCCCAAAATGGAAGTCCAGAAACCTTCGGACTGCCCTGGGACAATTCCGGAGGTCCCAAAATGGAAGTCCCCTGACAGATGTCAGACAGGGCCCACATGATCTAGATCGCATCCTGTCAGTACTAAATACAATTGAGGACCCACAGTACCTGGACCCTGAGTGTAAGGGCGACCTCCGGAGGTTGCGGCTAAGTCACACAACTGGCAGAGGGGAATCCAAAGTGTATTAGAATGGTACTGTACAACAGGAAATGTAGCTAATT